>LPNX010004477.1:305610-356059 GCA_001517045.1 Pseudotsuga menziesii | reverse complement strand
GGGGGGGGGGGGGGGGGGGGGGGGGTGTGTGATCATGATATAGCACTACAGCTCTAGCTAGCAGTGGAAAGATTCAAACCCAACCACCTGACGCTGTATGGCCTCAGGAAATTCCTCAACTTGCGCCATGGTTACCCTATGTGTCAAATGAACAAAGTTAGTGTGGATGCTTTAGAGCATCCGCTCTGCATCCACACCCATGATATTGTCTCCTCTTCCCCTCTGTCGATGACGAGGGAAGCCTTCTAGCCATCATGGTCCTACATTTGCATATACCTGACATATTGTCACTATGTGCCATCGCACCAAAAAAATTGTCTTTTGTGTCAATATATCAAAAAACACAAAAAATTTAAATAATTCAAAACTTTAAAAAGTGGGTTTGGGATTCTTTACCTATGTCATCATAAGCTGCTCCTAGTGGTAGCAGCATATCCGGATTTCTGCAGAAGTCTATACCTACATAGTGGTAGTCATTTATGGCGACGATCTGTCTCCACCACCATGGAAAGAAATATGCTGGGTAGGGATTAACCACCCTACCTCGACCCAGTCTGCTCATGACATTCACCTAGCATCGATGGGATAGATCCTGAACTCCATGTGGACCAATGTCTACCCTAGGGATTAGCCATAGCACCCACTTAAAGAAAAACATGCTCAGTATGCTGTCAAAACCAAAGTTCTGCACCCTTCCCATCTTACAGTCACTGAGCTATTGTTTCATGTTGCTCAACATCGTCATACTCCAGTCATACACTCTAGGTCGCATGCACTCTACTGCATAAAACATCATTGGCTATGAGGCCTGGTGGAGTGAATCCAACCCTACAATCTTTCCTAGTGCCAAAAGTATGGCCTTTATCCCCAGAATTTGGATCACCCTGATTGGGGGTGAGTTCATGAGGGTGATCAGACTACTTTCAGTGTTCAGCTTGAGGTGGGGGGGTTTCCACTGGGTTTTCCCTCTTTTCCTCACTTAGATTTATTTTTTAGCATTGTTTGAGTTACATTATTGTACAGAGTGACCTATGGCCTTTGTTTCTAGAGCCTTATCATTTATTGCACTTTATGTTTCTGCTTCTCCTGAGTATAGCTTAAGGGGAGGTGTTGGAGACATTTACCCACCATGCACACTTAATTTGGTCAATTTGGCCTTGTTAAATCACTATCCTAAGTTTTATTGACTTAATAAGCATCATATGAGCACTATATGACATCATCATGAGCACACCCATTCCTACTTTCAGTCAAGGAGGCCAACTAATCCTTCTCCTTCATTCGGGGAGGCTAACTGGGCTTCCTCCTTCAAACAAGGAGCACTACGGGGGTGATCTGAGTGTCATAAATGCACCTAATTTCTAATTGATAGTTAAAATAAGTTAATATAAGTGGTGAAGGTGCCTCCACTCATTATATTGATTATTTTTATTAATATTTATGAACTAGAGTCAACTAAGGCACCTCCAACCACCTCTGATGACCAGTTTGACTTCAGCTAACCTCATTGGGGTTCATTGGAGTTAATGATGCACTAAAACTTGTTGGTTGGCATGCAATGACATGTGTTTGAGCTACTTTCAGTTAGACTCAGTCATCCATTGCACTTCGACTTCAGTTAGGAATCAGTTGATTCAATCAGGACTTGGTCAGTTGGTTAACTAAGTGTGTTTATTGTGGCTTACAGTCAGTTAAGCTATACCCATTCATTCAATCCGAATGACCTCCTTGCGAATTTGAAATGTCTTGGAATTCATGCATCTTACATGATCATTGTATTGTATTACTCATTATTTAGATTATACATAGTTGCTACTTCCATTGCAGCACCATTATGCCATTTTCATGCTTAATTCTCTGAAATCTCTTATGAGACTGTGTTTTAGTCCCTAGATTACTGTGACAGATTAATGCAAAGTGTTAGCTAGAATATTTCACCTCCTGTGGACAGTATGGTGTTCCACTGGTCTAAATGGTTCAGATCCAAAACAAATGAAGGACAGAGGTTGAAGACTCTCCCTGGACGTCGTAGATACCTGGAATGTGATGCTTCGATAGTAACCCTGTGTACCTACAATAAGATTAAACATGCAAACATATCAAAACTGCAAGAATATAATCTACTGATCCATGTTAGTGACTAAGGAATATAACAACATACATGTGAAATCAAACAACAACAATAATGTGGGATAGAAATCAACTTGCATTAAGATAAAAATATGGAGAAGTTTACAAGCAAGCCTTAGTGTTGACATGCATCTCCATGAAGCCAAGCACTCTCATCCCCATAAGCTCTAACTCTAGCTCTCTATTCTCTCCAATGACTTGGGCCAAGTAATCAATCCAATAGCATAACAATACCTTAAGAGTTCCCCACTTCAACCATGGATATGAGTTTGTATTTATAAGGCTCAATGGATAGGGATGGTTGAGAGATTAGTGGATGAGGTGGCATTTAGGATCCTAGGATGAGGGATTTAGAGCTCAATTGACCCAAAATGATAGGGATAAGGGAGGACATGAGGCTTATCATCTAAAAGCCTTGAGAAACTTCTATTTTTTCCTTTTTACCTAGGGTACCGCATTTCTCCTTCAATGACAAAGTGGTTCTGGTAAGAAACGCTTATGGACTAAGGGCCATAAGTGGTGGCACCACTTGTGGACAACAAGGGATAGACAGTGCGAACAAGGTACTGCTCTTGGATAACAGAGAAATCCCAGTGCTGGGAATTTTCATGAAAGATTGATAATTAGCATGGATTTCCACTCCAAGAGCTGGGATTCAAGGAAAGTAGGTATGTCAAGAGTCTTATCACATGATGGTGATAAGATTTTGGTATAATAGGATGCCTCCCCAAAGCATGAGTCTTAGAGGGATATGATAAATGAGAGCTTTGAGAGAACAAGTCGTTGCTATGAGGTGAAAGTGTCGGCTCGATCGGAGCATGTTTTCAAGTAGGCATCTGTAAAACATCAGTATGTTGACTCATAGACACAAGTAACCAAACTCATGGCTGCAGACCAATACAAGGCAGATCCATGAGAGGAATAAAAAAGCATGGCTACTAGAATACAGCGTAGATCCATGTGATAGAGGACTCAAACTTGGACATAGCTACTAGACATACAATCTAGATCTATGTCATACAGGTGAAAATTTGAGCATAGCCATGACCATACAAATTTGGATCCATGCTAGATGTACAAAACTCCATCGAAAACTGGGGAAAAGAAATGAGCACTTTAAACAAATACCCAGGGTCTTCATCTTGTCTTCCACAAACTACGATTCTATCCATGTGATCATGATCTGAAGTCGAACATGATAGAAACCACTTTATTACCAGTCAATGATGTGAACCATTAACAAGTGCAAGGAAGACCACCATTGATGTCAATGATTCCCAGGGTACCCTAGTACAATCTACTAAGTGTGAATAGATGTCCTGATGTCGAACACCCAGTCGATTCTATCGATCAAAGGTCAATGATGTGAACCTATGTTGAGAGCAAGAGAATATGTCATTAAGGCATATAGATCTCAAGGTATCAAATATTGTTTCTAAGACTATTTCTCAAATGATGAGCTGATGTTGACGGGAAACGTCTGGTCGAAGGAGGGCCATGATGATTCCCACATCGACGACACGAAACTTAGAACATGGTTCTAGAATGATGTGAATGTAGTAACCATATGACTGACTCAAAGATATTAACACAAAGAATGTGTGGACTGCAGAGGTAAAAATTCTTCAAATCCCCCTTTGAACATCGGGAGACATGACAAAAATACTTGGTAGCATGACTGAATGGGACAGACACACAATGCGACAGTGGACAATGCATTATTTTGAAAGACTCAAAGGATTGACATGACTCATGAAAGTGGATCGTCATGGAGATCAGCTGAATACCCAATTCATTGACATGATATGTAGACAAGTTCCATGTTCAAAGGTAATGACAAACAACTGCCCTTATTTGCAAAATGATTCCCTTCCCATTTCCCCCATGATGATCGATGAGTGCCTCTTTTCGGTTTTACGAGTTCAAAGAGGGTAAAAAACACTCGATATAGCTTGTTGGAAGACAAGTCTAGACTCATATGTTTTACGAACCTAAGAGAGGAGGGGTTCGTTCCCAAAATGGGTCTCTCAATGTTTAATTTAACAAGTCCATTAAAAGAAAACTCGATATCGTTCATGTTTAGAGAGTCTGAACGAATATGGAAGAAGACTCCAAAAGGGGTCCTTTTTCATATGATTTAGTCTCTATGGCCCGAAAAAGTGTAAAATCATACCTTAGAGAACTCTTCCAGTCATGATTGGCTGGAGTGTTCCTTTTTCATAAGTAGTCCTATCCGAACCGAAAAAGAGATAACCTACCATCGAACGGATGACTCTTCAAATACTTTAACGAGCGTGAAGAAGACAAGATCGTTCGACAATCTTTTCGTATTTAGGGAGCCTAAAAAGATTTTAAAGAGAACTCCATGAGGTTTATTTACACAATGTCATATTTTACGAGCCTGGAAAGAATCAGAAACGGACTCAACAACCTTTTCGTGTTTAAGGAGCCTGAAAAAGAGGTGAAAACAAGACTCCATAATGCTTCTTTACACAATGTCAATTTGTTACAAGCCTGGAAAGAAAATGAAATGGACTCAGACCTTTGATACTAGGTTTTTAAAGAGCATGACCAAAGTGTCATAATGAATGCTCATCGACCTTTTCCATTTTATGAAAGTGAGAAAAAGCCATAAACAAAATTTCAAAGCTTCTTACTATAGTTCTCTTATCCTGCAATTGACTTGGAAGCAAGTGTTAAATGCATTTATAATTAGCATTAAGGGATTACGATAGACAAACTTTGACTAAAACATGATTTTATATCAAAACTATAGTACGTAAGACCCAAAAAATGCCTATATAAGTCATGTAAATAGTAAAAATGAAATCATTTTACTATTTACCTATAGCAGAGAGCACTTGGAGCATTTTCTTAGCCAGATATTTAGCAGCTGATACCGAGAGTATCCACCATCTGTTTTTAGCATCATCAGTTGCAAGTAATATCTAACACCCTATTATTTCATTTCATAGTGTTTATTTTGAGTTTTGGTGGGGTTTTGGGCTCATATGGAAAGCCCTAAAACCTTAAAAGCGGGCACTGCAGCTACCCCTTGCGGGATACACAGTACCACCCAAGAACCACACCTATAACATAGTAGACAGGTGGTGCCACCACTTGTCTCCAACAGTGCACAGACATTGTCGGCCATGGAGAACTTAAATTAATGCATGGGTAATATAAAGTCATTCCTTTGATTTTTAATGATTAGGGATGATTCTAATGCATGCCATTATTGTTTTTGGTAGGTCTAGGTTGCTCAAAACATGGTGATATGGAAAGAAAGAACACATGACAATGAGGATGCTTTTGCTAAGAGAAATGTAGATTGTATTGCCACATTATGGGACTGTGGGATCCTAAAGTTCTTACGGAACCCAAGCATGGTGTCACATGAGCGGTTACTAGAACATATACTGCAAATGTGAAATCCATAGCAGCAGTACTTCGAGGTGGGGGCCCATATTCTTATAGTGGAAGTAGAGGACATCTACTTCTTGACTGGCCTCTTGAGATGGGGTGCCCCCATCTCACTGACAAGTTCCTGTGGAGGGGATATTACCACTCGAGAGCTTATAGATCGTCACTATGCTCCAGGGACAGGAACATCGGGGAAGAAGGTACCCATTAGAGCAGTGACAGATAGGCCCCTATGGACCATCATGTTTACTATGTAGAGGGTGGTCGAGATTTAGGGTGTGCACCAGGATTCTAGGGCACACATGTTGTATGCCATAGAGGCCATGGCACCCATGGTGTTCAACTAGGCAGAAGCCATGCTTCCAATCTTCAAATATCAGCTGACTAAGTGTCAGTAGGGAGAGCTAAAGTAGTTTGGATTTGGTTCCATTTTTGCCTGCTTCTTCTTTGAACGGATTCCACAGATGAGACCTCAAGTGGTATTCCAAATTCTGAGAGCACGGGACCCCTGTATGCTGAGAAGGGTCCAGGTCATGGCTCGCACAGGAGCAGGTAGGGGAAGGGTGAAGTTCGGTGATCCATTCTTCAGATGGCTCCAAGATCAGATCCTCATGGTTGAGGATTATGCTTATGCAGGTATGGACTTCACCAAAGATCCTGACCTACCACTCCCACCTAGCGGACAGTGGGGCGACATCGATAAGAAGCAAAAAACCCTAAAATGGATGAAATGTTTTTATGTTTTTTAATGTTTTATATTTTTTATGCCAAGTAACGAGACCTGTATATTCTCATCCAGATGTTGGAGCAGTGCGACCTAGAGGAGTGTCTCCATTGGATAGGTGAGCTGGAGCCTGTTTCATACCATAGGGTGATGATATCATCGGGGATCTAAAGGAAAACCTAGAGAGGTTGACCTTGGATATCCCATATGCTGACATTGATGACCTCCCGATGAGATATCAGAGATCCACAGCGGGAGTACCGGGTCAATTCAGTAGGATGCTATGTAGAGTAGCTCGAGCAGTGATGTGCTATCATGAGCACCACTAATGTATGAGAGATGTATTGAAAGATGACAGCTTCAGGATTTTGTATGATGATTTTGCCTAAAATCTTGCGTGCTTCAAATGAGGTCTCGGGACATATTTTTTGTAAACGTTTTCGTATATATCTATACATACTTTTACATGGTGTTTATATGTTTCAAATGGAAAATGAATTTTCTATGAGTTTTATGTGTCTTTGAATGTTTATTTACAATGTACCATCTTTGATTTTGACGTCATGAATGGGAAATATGCCAATCTAGGATGTAATTAGCTAATGAGTCAGCAACTACATTATGTTCCCTAGGGATATGCCTATAAGTAATGGTTTCAAATTATCTTTCTAGCAAACGTACTCTCCAGAAGAGGCGGAGGAGCACCGGGTTTCTAATGGTGTAAACATGGTTTAAATGGAAAACCATGAGTTGTGAGTCCATCAAGACTACTAGATCGTGAACATCCTGGGAGGCAGCTTCATTCAAAATACCAATGACTGCTTCATACTCAGCGATGTTATTAGTAGTGGGACCTTTACAAACCGCTCCTGAACTGACCAAATCTTCAGCTGGGGAATAGAGGACCCAAGCAACCGAGGCAAGATTCAAGGTGTGGCAGCAAGCACCATCAGTGAAGCCATAGAAATCCATATGCATGACCAAAACATGGTATAAATAGATGTGGACACTAAGCTCAAAACCATCTTGAAAATATTAAAAGCACATTGAAATTCAATCAATATACATATATACAAGATACTATCCAAGAAATACCTAGGCATAGTACCTTTTTAGATACAACCCATTGTGATGTTGCCCCAAAGGGATTCCATCATAATCAATGAGCTCATAAGCTCCTTTCTCTAACACCTTAGAAATAATGAAAGGTCCGTACCACATGGAATCGAACTTACCCTTCCCTAGTTTGTCATATCTCTGGTCATAAGTCAATACTAGGTCACCCTCATTAAAAACACGAGGTTGGATGGATTTATCATACTGCTCCTTGACATGTTTCTTATGTGCCTCATTAGCTAAGGAAGCATCTCTCCAAGTATCATCAAGGTTACTCAAGTATGAAAATATTTCTTCCTCTACGAAAGTGTCTGGGAGAAGTTCGACAGCAAGTTGTAAGGATGGAATCTGACATTGGATCAGTAAGACAAATTCGAGTCCATAGATAAGCTGGAATGGTGTGAAACTAGTGGTTGTTTTCACAGAAGTTTGATAAGCCCAAAGAGTGGAGAAAAGAACATGGTGCCAGTTGGATTTATGATCTCCAACCATCCGACGCAGCATAGTTTTTAAAACTTTCTTAATGGCCTCTACCTAACCATTAGCTTGTGGATAATACGGCGTAGAGTTTTCATGGTGAAAACCTATCTTGGCACTCAGTTCTTCCATCATTTGATTACGGAAATGAGATCCGTGATCAGTAACGATGGACTGTGGAACTCCAAATATAGCTATGATATGATTGAAAAAAAAGAGAGCGACAGTCTTACCATATTCTGCATATGTAGGCACGGCCTCAGCCCATTTTGTTAAATAATCAATGACTACAATGATGAAACCATGCCCCTTGACTGAGGTAGGCTTACAATGCATGAACTCAATCCCCCATTTGGTGAATGGGCCAACAGAAATGACGTGGTGAATCGGACTAGGATGGGTGCACTTTTTAGGATAAAAGTGTTGACAAGGTGGGCATTTTTGAACAACCTCATGATAGTATTTGAAGACAAAAGGCCAGAAATAGCTAGCATGAAGGATTTTCTGGGCTGTAGCCATCCTAGATAAATGATCGCCACATGCTCCATAGTAGCAATCATTCAACACATGTTCAACCTATTCATGGGTGAGGCATCACCAGAGAATAGAGTCAATCCCATGTCTATACAAGGTATCATTCAGGATGAGATAGTATTTCGCGTGGTGAGAGATATGATGGCGATCATCGCGGGATAAATGTGACTGAAATCATTGTGTTTGGAGATAAATAAGCAAATCTCCATACCAAGGATCAGTAGTGCTAATCAGGAACAAGAGTTCATCCGGAAATGAATCACTGGGCTCAGATTTCGTCGAAGCACAGGGAAGATCACGCATAAGCTCAGTAAATACCAAGGATTTATTTGATGTGGCTTTGGAAAACTCTAGATAAAACTACTAAATGATGACTATCCAATAGGAGTACTTTCCCCCAAGCACCTGACGAGTCAGGATGTAATACATCGAGTTCTAGTCTACCAATACAGTGGTAGTGCGGAGTAGGATGTAGTGACAAAAATTTTGTATAGAAATGACCATGGCCAATGCTAAATTTTCCACATGTGAATAACGAGTTTCGAAATCCATAAGATTCTTACTGGTGTAATAAATCACATGCTCCTCACTGTGGAGATTGTCCTACACTAAAACCATGGCGATGGTAGTAGTGGAGGTAGCAATATACAAGATAAAGTCCTTTGAATAATCTAGGGGGTGTATCATAGGTGAATGAGTCAGAGCGTGCTTAAGAGTATCAAAGGCACGTTGGGATTGGTCATCCTAGAAGAATGAAGTGTTCTTCTTGAGGAGACACATATAATCGTGCATTTTCTCTACGAAATTGCACATGAAACATGGGAGAAATTTTTCCTTCCCTTGCAAACTTTGGAGTTCAAGGAGGTTAGTTGGGGCTGGTAGATCTAAAATAGTGACAATCTTCAAAGGATCGATTCGGATGCCATCTTTGGATACCACAAAGCCTAGCAGACGTCTTGTCTCAACGCAAAAAACACATTGATGCGGATTGAGCTGTATATTATAATGACAGCATCTCAGGAATATGTCTTTAAGATGACCAGGGTGGTCCTCTCGTCGCTGCGAATGAGCAGGGAGGTCATCAAGGTACGGTTCAACAATATGTTTAATGTCGTGAAATGCATAGGACATCGCATGCTGGAACGTGGCTCCAGCATTTTTCAAGCCAAAAGGTAACTTCTTATATGCAAAGGTTCCCCATGGGAAAATGAATGCCATCTTATGCTGATCGGAGGGTAATATCTCAATTTGATTATAGCTAGAGAAGCCATCCATGAATGAAAAGATGACACTTCTAGCACAATTGTCGATAATCTAATCGATATGCGGGGTAGGAAAGTTGTCCTTGGGACAATATTTATTTAAATCCCTAAAGTCAATACAGACTCTAATGGTGCCCTGCTTTTTATTAACAGGGACAACATTCGATACCCATTCCATAAGGGGTGCAGGATAAATAAACCCAACTTTGAGAAGTTTCTCAATTTCAGCTTTAATAGTTGTGGCCTTCCGAGGATGGACTTGCCTTATTTTTTTCCTGGCAGATTTAGCTGTGGGATAGGTTTTAATCTCATGGAACACAATGGATGGGTCAATCCCCAACATCTCTTCATAGTACCAAGCAAAAATATCATAGAATTCTTTAAAAAGTGCCTTGTATGCTTCAGATTCATCTGTCAAGCACTTCTTCCCAAGATGAACATGCTCGATAGTATCAGGCTTGGCTGATATGTCAATCAGGTTCATCTGATTAATCTTGTAAAGGTTTCCTTCAGAATCTATATCTTGCAACAATATAGGACTTTGGGGTGTGTTGACAATATCAGTAGGAAACAAGGATGCAAAATCATGGCTAACCGAATTGGTGTTGGGGAGGAACATGGATCTATGATGGTGATCCTGCCAAATGGGGTCATCTGTATTCATGATCATAATAATGGACTCATCGGAAGGAAAAGTCTCAGAGAGATAATATAGAAGAGGAAGAGAAGGCTCTAACCAGTACGGTAAATGGTAAGGATCCGAAGCTACTAGATGAAGGTCATCATTGTGATCATCGAAAAAAGGTTTGAATGGTGTTATACATAGCTTCATGTGGACTCGACGAGGTGGAATCAACAACATGTTTACCCTTAGGATCATAATCAAATGAGGTGATCATATGGACTGTCGCAATATCCGTGCTAGGAGGAGTGGATGGAAAAATCCCCATAAGGGATGAATCCTTCAACATTCCTACCCCAATCGACTGGTAAGGAGGAGGGGACTGGACTAACATGGGGATGTTATTAGCTATGGAGGTAGTAACATCTGGCGTACATAAATCAAGCAGATCAATAGTAACAATTTTCCCTAGATGCAGAAATTGGACTATTTGGAACACTGTTGAGGTGACAACAGTCATGGCATAGAACCAATTTCTTCCTAGAAGGAGGTTGTAATCTAAAGGGGCATCTTCCACTTCTACTTGAATGGAAATGGTTTTTCCCCCCATCTCGACCGCTAGGGCTGATATGAGACCATGGGATTGGAAACCTCTTCCATCAAAGGCCTGGAGGGTCGTAGGTAATGTTACAAGCTCGGGAGAGCCGAGATCCTTCCAACAAGTCAGAGACAACACCGAGGTTTAAGCTCCTTCATCTAGTATCATTCAAAAACTTTCTTTCCCACTACTTTCATAATTATCTGAAAAGAAAGTTTATGCGGTAATCTAGGCTTATAGTTCTCGACATTGAAATGAATCAAGTTAGTATTATCCGGGTCTAAATCTCCTAATGTTGTCAACAAGTTTTTGCGCTGTGTAGGGAAACTTTGGAGTACCTCTAAGGTAGAAATCACACAAGGTTCCTAAGCAATATCTTCAACCACATTATAAAATTGAGTAGCTCAGGCATTGGGATTAAAGACAGCCTTCCAAAGAGTACTCTTAGGGGGGTGCAAAATCATGTCGAGAGTAGGCTTCTCGATAGATAAGGGGACAGTAAATGAGGATTCTAGAGAACTAGTAGAGGGAGCTTTCCCTGAAGAAGAATGATATTATTTCTTATCTATGGGTTTGTCATAATTCTAACTTCGATTTTGTAGATTGATGGTATCTAAGTACATCATACAAATTTCCTCTGATGAACTAGAGTTACCCTGATTAGACATGTGTTCTATCAGTTGTTGTTGAGAGGGTAAAGGATCCGTAAGTACTGCAGGTGTAGGATTGGACTTCAGAAACTGGGAGATTTCATCCTGATGAGGACACTCCTTTCAAAAATGGTCACCTCTGCATAACAGACAGGGATACTTTTCCCTCCTTTTCCCTTTGTCGTTATCAGTGTTGTTTCTTCTTGGAGTCTCCTATTGGTTCCAGTTTTTTTATTTCTATTTTTACCTTTCTTTTTATTATTACCTGAGGTTTGAGTACTTTGAATGGAATTGACATCAGTAGAAACCTTAGGAGTCGAACGAGTAGGGGTGGCAGTTTGGGGTTGCTTGGCAGGTTTCACTACTGACGGGGACTGGATTGAACCAACAATCCCATCAACAAGTACTTCTTTTGGTGGCTTGGCAGGATCGTTGTTGGGGCGAGGAGCTTGAGGAATCAGGTCATAAAGAGTTCCAGACTGGGAATAAACCAAGTCTAGGTACTGATCCCGACTAATAGCCTGCTCTTCAGTAACGGCACCGCCCATAGTAACATCTTGGCCAATAGGAGGCAACAAGAATTTAGTGAACCAATTAGCTAATAACTGATCCAAGATAGGGGCCTTAATAAGCCTTCTCTGCCTTCTCCACTCATGAATATGATCGGATATGTGGATGGAGGTGTTCTGTCGCAAAGAAGTTAAAATATCAGTGCCTGTTTCATAACAAATAGGGAGCTGAAAGTGTGTAAGAAACATAATTTCCAACGATCCAAAATCCACAAACGAATCTTGTGGGAGTTCAATGTACCACTTCGCAGTTGTACCGGTCAAAGTTTGCTGAAAGAGTCGTAACCGAATGGAGTCATCCATGAGGGAATTTGAAGAACACCACAAATGGAATGTCATAACATGGTTCTTGGATCATCTCCCTGCTTCCCATCGAATTTTGGGATATCCGATGGTAACTTTACTGGAATGGGAGGCCACGAGGGATTGTGTCAAATGGGGTCATTAATCAACTTGGATAAGTCAGGTAATTCCAAAGTTGCTAGGAAAGGTAACTGGCGGTTGGGTTACACATAGTGGTAATATTGATATGGCATGTAATTACCAGGAGGACCATAAGTTGACTAAAAAATAGGTTGTTGTGATGAAGAACTACTGGAAAATCTGCCTGCAGGGGGTTGATTTTTGGGATTAGGACCACTAGGACTACTAGGGCCTCTAGGAGGAGAACCACCAGGGACACCAGGACAACCAGGACCATCGATACCACTAGGACCACCAGGACCACCAAGACCACTGGGACCACCAAGAGGCAGACCACCAGACCCTCCAGAGCCACCAGGAGGTAAACCTCCAGAGCCTCCAAAACCATTAAGCGGAGGGCCACCAGACCCTCCAGATCCATAAGGAGGAAATCCATTGGCCCCCCCAGGACCACTAGGAACAAAAGGAGGAAATTTCCTAGATCCTCCGGGACCATTAGGCCCCCCAGGGGGAGGACGTCCATAAGGCGGTCCTCCGGCACCTCCCACAGTATGTATATGTATCCCTCCAATAGCTGGCATGTAATACCAATTGGGTTTCCCCCATGGCATAAAAGTGTTACTAGGGTATGGAATTCCAACATAAGGCATTCCTGTAGGATTGGGTGGATGATTACCTACAAGTATTTGATAACCATAACCTCCAGGAGTTTGAACAGTTAGGGGTTGTGCCCCCAAGGGCTAACCTAAACTGGATGGGGGATTAACCACATTAGTATGGGTGGGAGGGACATAAACTATAGATGGTTTTATGTTAGAGGCCTGCCCTTGACTAGGTACAATTTCAGTGCCAGATAACGTAGGTCGTGTCAGGGGTTGCCCCCCGGCACTAGAAGGTACTGACAAAATGGGAACTGATGGTTGGGCCCCAGGTGCAGAAGACCTGGGAGGATTAGGAACAAACATAACATGAGAGGTGATAGGGGTGGTAATTTGACCTGGTTTGTGTGGTGTTACTGCACGATCTATAATCAGTTCAATGGGTCTCATAGAATTGTCAAGTGAATGATATCCCATAGGAACAGATGTGGAACGTGATGGTGTCGGTCCTAATAGTTCATCTATTTGCTTATCAATCTCATGTGCACATAGAATGGTAGCACGGTATTGCCTATGTTCTTCTTCATCTTCAGAAGAGTTTAAACAGGTGCCAAATGAGGCAATGGCTTGTCCTATCGAGGTATCCCAAAATGGAGCATTGGGACCATAATCCGGACAAGTTGTATCATCAACATGACCTTCTGTGGGAGAATGGAACGAGGTATTTCCTTGAGAAGGTTGTTCGACCAAGGGAGGCGAGTGTGAAGAATATGGTACTCCATTTTCTGCAACCACATTATCTCCCACTTGGGAGGTAGTAGCAGCTTCTTGGTTGATAGCTTCCATTGGATTTTCTCCTGAACCAAGAATAAAATCGGGTGGCAAGCCCCGTACTCTTATATATTGTCTTAACTCAGCCAGTTTGTACAATTCCTATCTAACCTAGGGTTTGAAAATCTAGAAAACACACCAAACAATTTCCCTACACAAGCTATAGGTCAAAACAAGCACACTTAAAATGATAGGAGGGGTTCAAAAAGTCAAGTCTCTCACTAGGATTGTCAAGAAGGTGCCACTGACGATATACCTCAAGGGTACGTGTGTATTAATCTCCTCAAATGTTGTTTTCGGTGTATGGATCCAAGCAAGACGGCCAAAGGGATTTTCTGAGATGGACAAAGTATCCTAGTGGGGTATCCCGATATACTCAAGGTACGTGGGAGCTCGAATCGGTAGTAGTGTTTTCTAATGCATAACCGTACACAAGGGGCCTTCCGATATACAATCGAGTACATGAATTACCTTTCTATATACCTCAAGGGTACATGAAAGGCCATTTGATATACCAATGGTATGTGGAAGAACCGCGCAAGTCCCGGGATGTAATGCAGACAAATAATGACAGCTCCTACGCTTAACGACGCCCGAACACATCTCTAACCTATCACTCCAATTGCTATGTAAATTTTAACCTATAACTACCATTAATTTTAAAGTGGACAGTTAGGTGAATGCATGATGTTTTGACAGAAAAGTAAAACCATGCAATATGCTTGTGCAAAATATTTCACTTTACCGTTCAGTATGCCTACTTACGGGAGGGAAAGAGAGTATTTTCTTTTGTTTCAAAAACCAAAAAAGACTTCCACACAACAGTCTTGAACACAAAATCAAATACAAGCAATGCTTTTCCAAACCAATTTCTCTTTTCTGAAAGCAATGAGAAGGGGAAGAATCTCTTTTCCTAAAAGAAAAACCAAAAATCACACTATACGCAAATGCACTCTATTTTTTCAATTTTCTCAAAACATGAGCAAATCTAACTTAAAACTACCATTTTTTTTTTATTGAGATAGTTCTAGATGCATAAGAGATGAAAGAACATGAAGATCCTAAAATCTTGTGAATCCAATCAGAGAACCAATGTCCAACGCTCAATGATGATAACCTAGTCTCAGTCAAAAAATTTCTCTTTTAAAGGAAGGAAAACAAAGTTTACTATGCAAACAAGAAATGAAACCTAGAAGCTAATCTAGTGTTCTTCTTCTAGTCTATATAACATAAATGAAAATAGATCTTACTAACACCCTAAGCTCTTGAGAAAACAAAAAATCCTTTCGCAAACACAACCAACAAGCATAGAAGCGGATGAACAATCAAAAACCCTAATCTATCTTTTGAATTTCCCAATCAAATCAATCTTAAACCATAAAACTTTCAAGCCACAAGCATTAGATTCTGTCACACAATCTTGATAATGCAGAATTGAAAGCAACACAACTCAAACTTTTACAAAAAAAAAAAAAAAATGAGAAAAAGGGCCTTGGAATGATGCCTACCTGGAACCACACTTCTCTGGTGTTGACAGGGCGGTTCTATCCCAGCACCGCTTCTCACCAACGGGTTACAGGCTGTGGCATCGCATGCTGCCCACTCTATTCAGGGGGTGGCGCCGCTCCTCCTACACTGCATAGGCACGGTTCCCTGTAGAGGACCAAAACACAAAGAGAACGATAGATCAAGTCAGAAAAGGACTAGATTAAGGAAAAAAATGCTAGATTGAGTATGGAAATAGAGCATAAAAGATCGAAATGACTCAGATCTAAACAGATCTGGAAGCTTCAAACCCAAATGGACTAAGTCAAAAAGTAGATCTAACTGAAGAGAGTTGGACAAAGAGCCTGGATTTGGACAAGAGTTGAAGACTGAGGAAGATTAGCACAACTGATACATATATCTATTCCCCAGTGGAGTCACCAGACTTGTTAGCTAGAATATTTCACCTCCTACGGATAGTAAGGTGTTCCACTGGTCTGAATGGTTTAGATCCAGAAAAAATGAAGGACAGAGGTTGAATACTCTTCATGGCCGCTGTAGATACCTGGAATGTGATGCTTCGATAGTAACCTTGTGTACTTGCAATAAGCTTAAATACGCAAACACATCAAAACTGCTAGAATATAATCTACTGATCCATGTTAGTGACTAAGGAATCTAACAACATGCATGTGAAATTGAACAACAACAATAATGTGGGATAGAAATCAACTTTCATTAAGATAAAAATATGGAGAAGTTTACAACCAAGCCTTAGTGTTGACATGCATCTCCATGAAACCAAGCACTCTCATCCCCATAAGCTCCGAATCTAGCTCTCTATGCTCTCCAATGACTTGGGCCAAGTAATCAATCCAACAACATAACAATACCTTGAGAGTTCCCCCCTTCAACCATGGATATGAGCTTGTATTTATAAGGCTCAATGGATAGGGATGGTTGAGAGATTAGTGGATGAGGTGGCCTCTAGGATCCTAGGATGAGGGATCTCGAGCTCAACTGACCCACAATGATAGGGATAAGGGAGGACATGAAGCTTATCATCTAGAAGCCTCGAGAAACTTCTCTTTTTCCCTTTTTACCCAGGGTACCACATTTCTCCTTTAATGACAGAGCGGTTCTAGTAAGATACACTTATGGACTAAGGGCCATAAGCGGTGGCACCGCTTGTGGACAACAAGGGATAGGCGGTGCAAACAAGGTACCACTCCTGGACAACAGGGAAAGCACGGTGTTGGGAATTTTCATGAAATATTGATAATTAGCATGGGTTTCCACTCCAAGAGCTGGGATTCAGGGAAAGTAGGTATGTCAAGAGTCTTATCACATGATGGTGACAGGTTTTTGGAATAACAAAAAGGAGGGCCATGAAGAATCCCACATCAATGATACAAAACTCGTAACAAAGTTCTGGAATGTTGTAGATAATATAACCATCATATTGTCTCAAAAGTACTGACACAAAGGTTGCTTTAATTACAAAGGTAAACTTCTAAATTCCCTTTGAACATCGGGCAGCACGACAAAAGACTTGGCAGCATTGACTCGACAAGGAGGGACACAATATGACATTGGACAATGCATTATTTGAAAGACTCAAAGGAGTGACATGACTCATGAAAGTGCATTGACTCAGAGACAAGCTGATTTACCCAATTCACTTAATGAAATGCAGACAAGTGCCATGTTCAAAGGTGACAACAAACTACCATTTTATTTGTAAAATGAATTGATTCCCTTCCCTTAATTTCCCCATAATGATTGACGAGTGCTTCTTTTTGTTTTTATGAGTCCAAAGAGGGCAAAAAACACTCATTGTAGCTTATCCAAAGACAATTCCATTCTCATAAATTTTACGAACCTAAGAAAGGAAGGGTTTGTTCCCAAAAAAGGGTCTCGCAATGTTTAGTTTAATGAGTCCAATGAAAGTTAACTCGGTATCGTTCACATTTAGAGAGTCTGAATGAAGACAAAAGAAGAATCCAAAGGGTCCTTTTCGTATGATACTCTATCCTAACTGAAAAAGAGATAACCTACCATCAGACAGATGACTCATCAAATAATTTTACGAGTATGAAGAAGATAAGTACTCGATAATCTTGTCATATTTGGGGAGTCCGAAAAGAGTTTAAAGGGGAGTCCATTGGGTCTATTTTCACGATGAAGAGTTTTACGAGTCCGAAAAGAATCAGAAAAAGACTCGAAACTTTGATACTGGTTTTTGAGAGCGCGATCAAACTATAAAAACGAACGCTCGAGTAATTTTTCTATTTTCAAAAGCACAAAAAATTCAAAAATGAACTTCCCCATAGAGTTTACTGCTTATTTTTTGTCCCTGCAAGACTTAAACGCCCATTAGTTTCCTAGAATATTTGGAAAAAATGACTTCATGAATGATATTAAAGGGTATTTCTATAAAAAAAGGATTTTAAAACATAAAAAAACCTAAAAATAGGCTATAAAAGTCTAAGTAAATAGTAAAAAACAATTCATTTCACTATTTACCAACTTTGGAGAGCATTCTGGGTAGTTTGGAGCTAAAACTTTAGCTAAATATTACAAGAGCTTCCACCGTCCATTTTTCACACCGTTAGTTCCAGGTAACATCTAAATCCATCCTCTTTCCTTTTATGGTTTCCAGTTTTATTTTTTCATGGTTTTTTGAGATCATAGACAAAACCTAAAATGGAAAATGCAAGCAGCGCTCCTATCCCTTACGCAAAAGGCAGTGCTCGATAGAAACCGTGTTTCTTCAGTTCGACACAAGTGGTGGGACCACTCTGTCTTAACTGGACAGAGGCGGTGCCGGCCGTGGGATTCAAAAAATTAATGGGCCAGCCAAAACAAAAGTCTTGAAGAAAATTCAATGATGAGAAATATTTCTAAATGGATTTTGAATTGTTTTTGGCAGGTTTGTTGGATCAAAAAATGGTTATCTGGAAAGAAAGGAAACATGACCTAGATGATGCCACTGCCACAAGAGATGCAGGTTGTGTGGGTGCCCTATGGGATTGTGGTATCTGGAGAAGAACACTTTGAGGTAGGGATTCATGTTTTGACCATAGGGGTAGAGGACATCTACTTCCTGGAAGGGTTGTCTAGACGAGGGACCCCTATCTCTCTTATTGGTTCTATAGGAGGAGATGTGACTACTCAGGAGCTAATCAATCGTCAGTGTCATCCTAGCATGAGAATGTCAAGTAAGAATATTTTGATTAGGGCTATGGTGGATATGCCACTTTGCATAGTTTTGTTCCTCATGTAGAGGTTGGCTGGAAGCCAAGGACCTCATTAGGAATCCCAGGAACATATGTTATATGCCCTGGAAGCTATGGAACCTACATTTTACAACTGGGCAAAAGAAATCCTTCCTATCTTCAAAGATCAACTGACAAAATGTAGGCAGGGAGAGCTAAAGCAATTTGGTTTTGGGTCCATCTTAGCTTGCTTCTTCTTTGATAGGATGCCTCTCATGAGACCCTAGGTGATCTTCACTGAGGTTAGGGCTAGAGAACCACGCATGTTGAGGTGGGTCGAGATCATGGCTCGTACAGGTGGTGGTAGAGCCAAGGTGAAAATCAAGGCTACTTTCTTCCATTGGCCACGAGATCAGATCCTAATGATAGAGGATTATGCCTACATAGGAATATATTTCAGAGGTGACCTTGATCTACCACTACCACCTATGCTCAGTGGAAGGATATTGGTAAGAAACAAAACCCTAAAATGGTGATCATGTTTTTATGTTTTTTATGTGTAGTAAAAAATACCTAATGTTTACATGCAGATGTTGGTGGTGCACAGCCTGGAGTATCTTCTCCTATGGAAAGACAAGCTGGGGCTCAATTTGTTCACAGGGGTGATGATCACCTTACTGAGTTGGAGGATAACTTAGAGAGACCGACTCTTGATATTCCTGATGCGGCAATAGATGACCTCCCCATGAGGTATCAGAGACATACTGTAGGGGTTCCAAAACATTTCAGCCGACTGCTTCGCAGGGTAGCATGGGCTATCATGTGCTATCATGAGCATCACTAGATAGTGGACATCTTGATGTGCTACTAAAAGCTGACTAGCTTCAGGGTTTTTTGTATGATTTTTTATTTCTTGTAATCCACAATGCTTTAGATGAGGTCTCGTGACCACATTTTTTGTAAAAACACTTTATATATATATATATATATACACACACACACAGACTTATTACCGGTGTTTATATGTGTCAAATGGAAATCATATTTACATGAGTTTTATGTGTCATTTACAGCTTATTTTACGATGAACCATGTTTATTTTACAAGTTGTGAATGGACTGTTATACCAAAATCCTGTCACCATTGTTGCCGCCTTTCACACACCTAGATCACGTGGCAGAAATCTTCAAGCCACTCGGTGTGTCCTTGGGGGCAAGTCTCGAGTCAAGGCTGTCACCTTGTTCTTGACTCCTCCGTTTAGGCTCAACTCCTAACGAAGCCGAGGGGGATAGACCCTATTAAGTTGCTAAGGATAATTACTTAGTGTTGTGATGTTAAACTGAATGAGTTACTTAGGAGTTTGAGATTTAACTATAGATAATCAAAGATGGCAAGATATAAAAGATGACCACACAAAAGCACAATGCTGAGACACAATATATATATATAACAAGAAAATAACCAGTGCCTTAGAATGGAGTCAAAAAATAGAAACAATGTACTTGCATGTGCTTCGAGTGAGTGTTTTGTGATTGCCTCTTGGTATGTTTTAAGTTAAATTTGAAGTGTGAGTTGATTAAAATTAGGCAAAGGGGGACTCCAGATATACCCTACAGTACTTGGATCATGTCCAAAACTAAACCTTCATGGCTACCCGCAAAGAATATGTGGGCTGAAATGGAGTCTCTGGGGCTATTTTTCATAATGCACCCGTTAGGGTGTGACAGAGATCGGTGCCCCGAGGTCACTTTTCAGAAGTTCTCGCTTCCTTTGGGTATTTTTCCACCGTGATGGTTCGATCTAGGTGTTGGATTTTCACCTGTTGGTTTGTTAATTTGGGGAGAGTGAGTATTAATTATTCTAGTCACTCAAGTGCTTTTTATACAGCTTGACTGATTGGACGAACTGCAGCCAAGTGCAGAGCATACACTCTGGAGTCTTGTAAATTTTAGTAAGTTTTAAACTGGGTGTTCTTGTTTAAAAGAAAACCCTCCAGGAACCTCTTTCGATCCAAGTGGATCTCAATAGGGGAATAGATGAGGGGTTAATTTTATTATAGCTGAAAACAAATGATTGAAAATAAAACAGATACATGATTCTAGTTTTCTAATTAGTCCTACCACGAATCTCTTTCCCCTTTCGGGTCAATCGGGAAGTCGTGGGGTGAGTATTAAGATTAATTTGAAATATAAAGTATGAAATATGAAATTAATAACAAACTAAATTACACTACCCTGCAGATTATATCAATGCTATTTTGAAAAATAAATAAGCAAAAAGTGACGAAAAGGACACCGACGCAAATCCCCCCAGGGGGGATGGGGAATGGGCTTGAAAAAGCCTATTCAAAAAATAATTTTATTAACAGCAGTTAAAATATCAGAGGACTGATATAATTCCTCTTGATCCTTATATGGATTTAAATCAAGAGTTTACAAGGTACGAAAATCAAAGGTTTCAGTCAAATGGGAGACCCCTGGGGGGATTTGAACGCTCCTAAAGACACTTCCGAACAGCAGCTTCCTTTAATTTCTGTTACACCTGATAAAAAATAGTGAGCATGTTAGAGTAACATATGCCCAAAATCACTTTAATATTACCTTTGGTTCATCCTACCTTAACTCAAAAAAAGATGAAGTTAAAACTAGCTAAACAGGTAAAAAAGGAACCAAGGAAAGCAAGCTTTCCCTAGGATCTTGGCTTGCTGTTTGTGCAGACAATGAAATATGAGCTTTTATTGCAGAATGTTAAATTTTATCATGCATCAAATGAAACTACCTTAATAGCAAGCTACTAATTTTCATTAAAATGATTGCGAAAATATGGTAATTTTAGCTAGATCTCTTAAAATTGAACTTTATGTGCAAAACAAAACTAAGATATAGACCTAGGAAGGGGTATTAATAACTAGATATATGTGTATTTTTCTTAATGAGATAGATCAGAGTAATAAGAAACCTTAAAAGTAACCAATTTGAAGAAAATTTGTAGATTTTTTAAAGGAGAGAAAGGGGAAGAAATGTGCTTGTTGTTGAAGCAGATCTGCAGTGGAAACTTGTTAGTGGAATGCAGAGGGGCAATGTCTTCACAAAACTTTTGGATCTGTAGTGGATTCAAACTAGATACACAGCTCGTCCAATCCTTATATCCAGAGCTCGTCCAATCCTTGCTACCTGAAAGCTAAACACACAATCCTGCATGAAACCTCATGAGATCTGGATATATATATGAAAAAGAAACAAGAATTACATGCAAATAAACTTATTAAACATGTATAATCAAGATCCTATAACATATATTCTATGAGATATAATAAAAACAAGTAACCTTACTTGTCCAACTATACTCCTATTGATTCAGCTGAAATGGTTCAAGCCAGACAGGGTTCAGATGCAGAAATTGAGAGAAAAGCCGGCAACATCAATAGCCGTAAGACAATGCTTAATCCACACATATGAGAGCATTACACCATTTGGCCTCCAAATATTCTTTATTTCAACAATCAAAAGATTACAACAGTATTACAATGGAAAGCCCTTTAGTCCAGCTCTAACTAGCTTGGAAGAGGGAGCCTCAAGCAGGATATATACAAAACAAAGGCCATCCAGCCCAGGGGGGGCACAATTCCTCATGGAATTAGGTGAAATCAACTGATGGAGAGTTCATCAATGTAGAACTGAAGCTGAACTGAGCCTACTTGTCAACCGGGGGCTTGATTGAGTTGACACATCAACCCATACACTGACACATCAGTCCATAGAGCATCCAGGAGAGTCCACACGTGTGGAGGAGAGAGAGAGAGGGTACAATTCCCCATGAAGACAGCTGAAGATCAACTCTGGATCTGATTTGATCACCTCCTTCAGTCAAGGATTTGTCAGATCCATTCAATCTACTTTAGATCTGACTGATTTCAATCAAATTAGCTGAGAATCCACTGATTTATGATTTTGGATTTGCTCCATTATTCATCAATTTATTAATTAAAATAATCAATAATTGATTTTTGGGGCTTTCTGACCTGAGTGATGGAAAACCGCTCAAAACTTAGGAAATAGTGGGTCCATGGGTTTACATGGTGCTCTTAGCTTGAAAATGAGCACCTACATGACTGAAACCGATTATTTGGCCCACTTTTATTACAAAATCAATTTTTCCAATTAAATTATTAAAAAAAAGCCTAAGTTTTGGAAAATTTTAATTTTAATAAAAAACACTGAAAAAACTAAAAAATTGAAAAATTGAAAAACACCTAGGGGGACTTAGACATGTTCATATGACTCAAAAATGATGTCTATCATGTTTATACATTGACACATAGACTCTAATAACCTCAATAGGCCTAAATTCCAAGCCGACCACCCCAACTTTGGAGGTATGGAGTGAAAAACTCAAAAATTATCAGTTGTTTATTCAACAACCAAAAATAACCAAGGGAAAAAACACCCTGGGCTGATCGGATTGACAAATAAAGTCTAAGAGACTGAGTCTTTTACAGAAACTATCATGCTAGAACATTTATTACAATTCCCCCCATGGGGTATGAACATGTGATATAGTACAACAAGTACTTCCCAGAAGTACTTCCAAAGGCCTTTTGAAGTCCGAACAAGTTAACCCTGTCCGGTTCACCAGGATCACTTGATAAAAAAACACTAAGTACATCTTAGGTGGTAACATTCTGGCTCCATATAGGGACACATTCTCTGACTGATCTTCTGTTCAAAGAAGGGGATGTGAGAACTCTGGAATCTCTGGGTTTTGCAAGGCAATTAGAGTTTGTCAATAACATGTATACATAAGGAAAATTTAACTAAAAAAGCAAACTAATGTACATAGTTAATCTATAATGTGCAAAAGGGAATATTTTACAAAAACTAATATACAAAGGAAAATTTTCAACATGGTACAAAATAAATATAATACAACAATGTCTATGGTACAACAACATGATATATACAATTTAGAAATACATGCAGGGCAAGGTTTAGAAATTGGCCCTGAAACCACTGATGCCAATAAAGGCATCAAACCGTGTCGGCGAAAAACAACTTGAGGAGGAAACCATTCACTGGCAGGCTCAACCTTTCTCCTTCTAGGTCATTTAGATAGAAGGAGTTCTTTCCTGCTATTTCATTGATGATGTATGGTCCCAACCATAAGCTGTCGAGATTTCCATGTTTCCCAGTTTTTTCCCGTCATTTGTCCCAACGTAAAACTGTGTCACCTATTTGGAATGACCCTAGATGGGTAGACTTATCAAAGGCTCTCTTGACCTTGTTTGAATTTTTGATGCTATGGTCAAGAGAGTCTCTTCTAATATCATCTAGTTCAATCAACTGGTTTATTCTATTCTGGATGGCCTCTTGATCTGAGCTGAAATTCTGGAGGATCTGATAAACTAGAAGATTTAGATGGACTGGTAAAGTGACATCAAGGCTGTAGACTTGTTCGAAATGGCTCCTCCCGGTTGAAATTTTCTTAGTGATCATGTAATCCCATAATGCTAATTTGATTTTGCTATCCCAAGCCTTCTTATTGTTGCCCACAATTTTTTTGATTATGTTCATTAAGTTCTTGTGACTTGATTCTGCTAGACCATTTCCTTGGGGATAGTAATTAGATGAGTGAGATAGGATAATGTTGTACTTGAAACAGAAAGATGACATCTCGGAAGAGACAAAGCATGGGCCATTATCCGTGATTATTCTAGCTGGCACACCGAATCTTGTGATAATCTTATCTTCTAAGAAATCCATGACTATAGCATCGGTTGCCTTCTTGGTGGGTATCGCCTCTACCCACTTGGTAAAATAATCAGTGGTGGTAAGAATCCAAGAGTAACCATTACTCGAGTTATCTTTGAACTTAACGATGAAGTCAAGCCTCCATTGTTGAAAAGGGGCTTGGACTACTATTGGATTTAGAGGCAAGGCTCTCATTTGTTGCTTTCTGGTGAATAACTGACACTGGGGGAAAACTCTGACAGCCTTGTGCACATCTGAAAATAGGTTTGGACAATAGTAGCCTGCTCTAAGGATTTTTTGGGTGATTGTTTTTGCTGCAAAATGTCCACCACAAAATATTGAATGGAACTCAACCATAAGTTTCTTGGACTCAGGTTCATTGACACATCTAAGTATTAAACCATCGGGGTTTCTCCAACCCAAACCGTCTTTGGTCAAAAAATACTTAGCTGCCTTTAACCTTAATGCCCTTCTTTTATGGCCAAGTAAGTGATCGGGGCATGTAAGGTTGCGGAGGAAAAATATGATGTCGGTGTACCAAGGGTGTTGTTCTAATCTCTGAAGCTCGTCTGATACACTTTGCTCTGAATTTCTGCTCTGGTAGATTATTCCTAAAGCCTTTTCATTTCCATGGTTCAACATCTTTGCAAGACCCTATCCCTTAATTAATTTAGTAGGTCTTATCTCCAAATCATATTCTTGAATCTTTGAAACCCACTTACCCCTAACTCCTAGACAATCCTGCTGAGACATGATATCTTTGACAGCTGCATGGGGTACATATCCAATGATTTTGGAGTAACATATATAAGTTATGAAATGTTTAAGGGACTTGACAAGAGCATAGGCCTATTTCTCCATCGTGGTATACTTCAATTCTAAATTTTGTAAGGCTCTGCTCATAAATGCTATGGGTTTCTCTTGTCCCTCCTTATTCTTTTGAAGTAAAACACCAGCAATGGTGTCTTCTGAGGCAAAGGAAAATATCTAGAATTCTTTGGAATAATCTGGACTAGTCAAGACCCGGGACATGGATATGGCATATTTGATGGACTTGAATGCAACTTTCCCTTCATCCGTCCACTCAAAATTAGCATCTTTTTTTAATAGCTTTTGTAGAGGTTTCATTAATTATGCTAAATTTGGGATGAATCTTCTTATGAAATTGATTTGACCATTGAAGGACTGGAGGGATTTTAGATTCTAAGGCAAGGGGACTTTCTTAATAGCTTCAACTCTCTCAGGATCAACCTTGACACCATCTTTATAAATGATGTGCCCCAACAATTTTCCTTCATCAACTCCAAAGATTGACTTGGCGGGATTCAAGGAAATACCATATTTCCGACATCTTATAAAAACCTGCCTAAGATGAATTATGTGGTCAGCTCTTTCCTTTGAAAAAACAGTTAATTCATCTTGATATATTTCGATTATTTTGCCTATAAGTTCTTTGAAGGCAAAATCCATGGCTCTTTGGAAGGTGGCACCAGCATTCAATAAGCCAAAAGGCATTCTTAGAAATTTATAGGTACCCCAAGGTGTGGTGAATGTAGTCTTGTGTTGATCCTCTTTATTTACCAACACCTGGTTATAACCAGAAAAGCCATCCAACATGGACATCATTCCTGATCCTGTTACTCTTTGAAGCAAAGTTTCCATGTCGGGTAATGGGTAATTGTCTTTGAGGCATGATGTATTCAGATTTCTAAAATCTATACATATTCTAATTGACCCATTCTTCTTTCTGACAACAACTAAGTTGGAGCACCAAGATGAATGCCTTGTAGGTGCTATGATCCCTGCTACTAACATCTTTTGAAGCTCCTTCTACACAATGGGGGCCAACTTAGGATTTATTCGCCTAAGTTTTTGTTGGAAAGGTTTGACCTCCTTAGCTTCTTCTGTGAGGGGAATAGTGTGTTGAAACACATCCTCCCTATAGGATTTAAGCTCATCATAACTAAAGTCCAACACATCTCTATACTCTTTAATTAGGTTGATCAAATTGTTCCTTTCCTTTTCCGAAGTACCTTTTCCATTTTTTATTAACTTGGGATCCTTGTCAGTTCCTATGTTTATTTCCATATAATTCCCAATTTTTATTTCTTCTTTTTGTTTTTTATGATGATCCTTTCGATCGAAAATATTCTCAAAAGCAATAAGGATACTCGGGATGTGATTCCTTTCATTATCCTTGCACTCCTGATACTCTTTACCTTCCTGATGATAACTGATCTTGCAACCTTCAAACTCTTGTAGATTGTGGATGAATCTCAAGAGTTGCTCATCATCTTTGAACACCTGCCAATGGTCTATATTATCTGGTTTTGAAGGTCTAAAATTAATTTCCATCTTTCCATTCCCATTAATCATTTCATCCGGTGGTTGGAGGGTGGATGCTGCTACTGCCAATTTATCTGCTAACCCATTCATTTCCCTATGGACCTTTTGAATGTTGAGTGCATCAAACCATTCCATAGTGTCCCATGTGGCATTTATATACTTTCTTAGTCTATCATTTTTGCATTGATACTGATTCTTAATCTAGAGGACAACTAGATCTGAATCACCCTTTATGTTCAACATATTTATCCCCATATATTTAGCAGTTTCTAACCCTAGGATCAATGCCTCATACTCGGCTACAATGTTTGATGCTTCAAATTCTAACCTGGACCCAAAATTGTAGATTTTATCTGAAGGAAGGATGATCATGATGCCCGCACCCTTTTTGGTTTTGGAATAAGCCCCGTCAAAGTACATTTTCCAAACTTCATCGATCTTTTCATTTTTAATGTTTTCCTTAATAGGGGCCATGAAATTTGACAAAATAGCATAATTTCCAAAATTATCAGTGAAATGAACAAATTCATTTCCGAGCTTCTTAGGGTTTTCTACATGTCGTTTCCTCAGATTTTCTCTATGGAGAATCACCCTAGTGTTCTCTGATGCAGGTATAGTAGCATATGTCCAATCCATTTGAATGTGCCCACCAAGAGTTGTGGCCCATTTTCTGGATAGCAGCATACCCCAATTATCTGGAACATCTATCACCACCACATCCATTGACATGTTGATATCAGGATACTTAGCCAACTTAAACTGTAAATTTAAGATTATCCCTACCACTTCAACTTCTCTTGAATCCATGGCACAAACATTGTGGTAGGGTCGAGTGACCCTTAGATTTAGCTACTCCATTACTTTCCTTGTCATGACATTTGATGAAGCATTTGAATCTAACATACAGTTATGAAGGAGAAGTTTATCAACTAAGAGGGAGACATAAAAAGGTGGGTGGTCTTCTCTTCTCGGATCAACACTGTTGAGGACTATGGGAATATCTATAGGTTCAATATGTTCAGCTTCAAATATAGCATTGTTATTAGGAAGAGGATCCTCTTCGATAATATTATGAGCTTTACTTTGACTAGCCTCTAAGGCTTTCAACAACTTTTCTTTTTGACCGGGAATTTTAAGGACATCACTTGCATAAACATGAATCTTAGCACTACTTATCCATTCTCCCATATCAATATTTGACTCAGGGACAATAGGAGGATCTGGGAGGGGAGGAGTGGTTACCTTTTGCTTGTACTGTTTAGACGGTGATTGCTTTTCTCTTCTTTGATACACAACTCCCTTGAACCTATCCTCCTTCATTTCCTTAATTGCTTCCGGAGAAGGCATTACACCATAAAAGTTAGAAAGGAGGTCCTTCTCGAAACCATAATTCGTGACCTGTTGCCAATGCTGGTTTGATAGAGGATAGGTTTGGCCTACCATGTACACATGATCAGACTCGCCTGATGTTGTTTCCTGATTACTAACCTCTACCATTCCATGTTCTATAACTTGGTTTTCTATATAGCAAGTGCTTTCTGGGTGGAATTGATCACAAGGTCTACACCATGGAATGACTTCATCTACCAAGTTAGTTGAGTCTAATTGGTTTGGAATCCTAAGTTCATGTTGAGGAGCCTTCTTCTGATACACCTGATTCTGTTTTGGCTGAAAGTTCCTAGGTCCATTATTTCTTTCTAGTGTGATTATTCGGTTCTGAATATTATTCAATTGCACAGATTGGTTTGTCATGAGTTGGTTCTGACTAGTCATCATTTTTTCAAACAGGCTAGTTACCTTTTCCATGGGGTCTTTAGAGGTTTCCTTTTCCTCTAATTCAATGGCCTTTCCCTTCTCTTTTTTGTATGAAGTGTTTCCCCTAGTGTAACCTGGAATGTTGGATTTGCCTGAAGATTGCATATTCTTTTCTATTTTCTCGGCCAGATCCTGAGCAGTTTTTAGATCGGTCGGATCTTTGTCCCTTAACTGGTACCTCAAATCCCCAGTGAAAGCTTCGATGTAATATATGAGGATGGAGGCATCCCTTGGCTTGATTTCTCTAGGGAGTTCCGCAACCACACATCTAAACTTAGTATTAAATTCATCAATGGTTTCATTTTCCATCTTCTTTATATTATGAAGGGCAGCAAGCAAATGTCTTGGTTCTTTCTTTTCCCCCCTTTTCTTCTTAAAACCTTCTAGGAATTCATTAAGGGTTTTATATGAATCATCACCAAGGTCACCATACCACTCCGTAGCATCATCCTCTAAGGATAAAGCAAAGAGCTTCATTTTGACATCTTCATGGTCAGAGGCAGCACTATTGCAATAACTAACCAGGTGCTTTTCAAACTTTCGGAGATGAGTCTTGGCAGTGGTAGAATTATTTCCCTCAAATATGGGGAGCTCCTTGATAGCATCATTCAGAATGTCATGAGGAGCACCTGCTATCTGAGAAAAGTCAAGGGGTTTGTAAAATTCCGTCATTTCTTGATATTGGAAGGTATGACTCTCTACAAATATGTGATGGATATCTTAGAGGGATTGGTCTCCTAAATCTTCAAGGTTTCTACGAGAACTCTGCCTATTCAATATTTCCCTAATAAACCTTTCAGGATCAGGGAGAGGATTGAATAATTGTTGGCGGTTTCTTCGGGTAGAAATTCTTGAAGGGATGTTAGACAGTGGAGTCACCAGATGGATCGAGTTTTAATTTTTATGTTTTTTGAAGACTAGATCAATCAAAAGTTTTTATCTTTTTAGTTGTTTAGAAAAAAGTTAAGCTAAGTCGTACTCGGGAATAAAAATATTTATCCACGGCAACGGTGCCAAAAAGTGTTGCCTCCTTTCACACACCTAGGTCACGTGGTAGAAATATTCAAGCCACTCGGTGTGTCCTTGGGGACAAGTCTTGAGTCAAGGCTGCCACCTTGTTCTTGACTCCTCCATTTAGGCTCAACTCCTAACGAAGCCAAGGGGGGTAGACCCTATTAAGTTGCTAAGGATAATTACTTAGTGTTGTGATGTTAAACTGAATGAGTTACTTAGGAGTTTGAGATTTAACTACAGATAATCAAAGATGGCAAAATATAAAAGATGAACACATGAAAGCACAATGCTGAGACACAATATATATATATATATATATATATATATATATATATATATATATAAGAAAATAACTAGTGCCTTAGAATGGAGCCAAAAAATAGAAACAATGTACTTGCATGTGCTTCAAGTGAGTATTTTGCGATTGCCTCTTGGTATGTTTTAAGTTAAATTTGAAGTGTGAGTTTATTAAAATTAGGCAAAGGGGGGACTCCAAATATACCCTAGAGTACTTAGAGTATGTCCAAAACTAAACCTTCATGGCTACCCGCAAGGAATATGTGGGCTGGAATGGAGTCTCTGGAACTATTGTTCATAATGCACCCGTTAGGGTGTGACAGAGATCGGTGCCCCGAGGTCACTTTTCAGAAGTTCTCGCTTCCTTTGGGTATTTTGCCACCGTGATGGTTTGATCTAGGTGTTGGATTTTCACCTGTTGGTTTGTTAATTTGGGGAGAGTGAGTATTAATTATACTAGTCACTCAAGTGCTTTTGATACAAATTGAATGATCGGACGAACCGCAGCCAAGTGCAGAGCATACACACTGGAGTCTTGTAAATTTTAGTAAGTTTTAAACTGGGTGTTCTTGTTTAAAAGAAAACCCTCCAGGAACCTCTTTCGATCCAAGTGGATCTCAATCGGGGAATCGAGGAGGGGTTAATTTTATGATATCTAAAAACAAATGATTGAAAATAAAATAGATACACGATTCTATTTTTCTAATTAGTCCTACCACGAATCTCTTTCCCCTTTCGGGTCAATCGGGAAGTCGTGGGGTGAGTACTAAGATTACTTTGAAATATAAAGTATGAAATATTAAATTAATAAAAAAGTGAATTGCACTACCTATATATTATATCAATGCTAGTTTGAAAAAGAAATAATCAAAATGCGACGAAAAGGACACCAATGCAAATCCCCCCAGGGGGGGATGGGGAATGGGCTCAAAAGAGCCTATTCAAAAAATAATTTTTTTAACAGCGGTTAAAATAATAGAGAACTGATATAATTCCTCTTTATCCTTATATCTATTGAAATCAAGAGTTTACAAGGTGCGAAAATCAAAGGTTTCAGTCAAATGGGAGACCCCTGGGGGGATTTGAACGCTCCTGAAGACACTTCCGAACAGCAGCTTCCTTTACTTTCTGTTACACCTGATAAAAACCAGAGAGCATGTTAGAGTAACATATGCCCAAAAGAACTTTAATATTACCTTTGGATCAGCCTACCTTTACTCAAAAAAAGATGAAGTTAAAACTAGCTAAACAGGTAAAAAAGGAACCAAGGAAAGCAAGATTTCCTTGGGATCTTGGATTGCTATTTGTGAAACCAATTAAATATGCACTTTTATTGTAGAATGTTAAATTTTATCATGCAACAAATGAAACTACCTTAACAGCAAGCTACTAATTTTCATTAAAATGCTTGCGAAAATATGGTAATTTTAGCTAGATCTCTTAAAATTGAACTTTATGTGCAAAACAAAACTAAGATATAGAATTACGAAGGGGTATTACTAACTAGATCTATGTGTATTTTTCTTAATGATATATATCAGAGTAATAAGAAACCTTAAAAGTAACCAGTTTGAAGAAAATTTGTAGATTTTTTAGAGAGAAAGGGGAAGAAAGGTGCTTGTTGTTGAAGCAGATCTGCAAAGGAAACTTGTTAGTGGAATGCAGAGGGGAAATGTCTTCACAAAACTTTTGGATGTGTAGTGGAGTCAAACTAGATCCACGGCTCATCCAATCCTTGCTACCTGAAAGCTAAACACACAATCCTGCATGAAACCTCATGAGATCTGGATATATATATGAAAAAGAAACAAGAATTACATGCAAATAAACTTATTAAACATGTATAATCAAGATCCTCTAACATATATTCTATGAGATATAAGAAAAACAAGTAACCTTACTTTCCCAACTATACTCCTATTGATTCAGCTGAATCGTTCAAGCCAGACAGGGTTAAGATGCAAAAATTGAGAGAAAAGCTGGCAACATCAATAGCCGTAAGACAATGCTTAATCCACACATATGAGAGCATTACACCATTTGGCCTCCAAAGCTTCTTTATTTCAACAATCAAAATATTAAAATAGTATTACAATGGAAATCCCTTTAGTCCAGCTCTAACTAGCTTGGAAGAGGGAGCCTCAAGCAGGATATATACAAAACACAGGCCATCCAGCCCAGGGGGGGCACAATTCCTCATGGAATCAGGTGAAATCAACTGATGGAGAGTTCATCAATGCAGAACTGAAGCTAGACTGATCCTACTTGTCAACCGGGGGCTTGATTGAGCTAACACATCAACCCATACATCGACACATCAGTCCACAGAGCATCCAGGAGAGTCCACACATGTGGAGGAGAGAGAGAGGACGTAATTCTCCATGAAGACAGCTGAAGATCAACTCTGGATCTGATTTGATCACCTCCTTCAGTCAAGGATTTGTCATATCCAGTCAATCTGCTTCAGATCTGACTGATTTCAATCAAATCAGCTGAGAATCCACTAATTTATGATTTTGGATTTGCTCCATTATTCATCAATTTATTAATTAAAATAATCAATAATTGATTTTTGGGGCTTTCTGACCTGAGTGATGGAAAATCACTCAAAACTTAGGAAATAGTGGGTCCATGGGTTTACATGGTTCTCTTAGCTTGAAAATGAGCACCTACATGACTGAAACTGATTATTTGGCCCACTTTTATTACAAAATCAATTTTTCCAATTAAACTATTAAAAAAAAGCCTAAGTTTTGGAAATTTTTAATTTTAATAAAAAACACTGAAAAAACTAAAAAATTGAAAAATTGAAAAACACCTAAGGGGACTTAGACATGTTCATATGACTCAAAAATGATGTCTAGCATGTTTATACATTGACACATAGACTCTAATAACCTCAATAGGACTAAATGCCAAGCCGACCACCCCAACTTTGGAGGTATGGAGTGAAAAACTCGGAAATTATCAGTCGTTTATTCAACAACCAATAATAACCAAGGGAAAAAACACCCTGGGCTGATCGGATTGACAAATAAAGTCTAAGAGACCGAGTCTTTTACAGACACTATCATGCTAGAACATTTATTACAATTCCCCCCATGGGGTATGAACATGTGATATAGTACAACAAGCACTTCCCAGAAGTACTTCCAAAGGTCTTTTGAAGTTTGAACAAGTTAACCCTATCCGGTTCACCAAGCTCACTTGATAAAAAACCATTAAGTACAACTTAGGTGGTAACAACCATCATGCGATAAGAACTTTGGCATACCTACTTGCCCTGAATCCTAGCTCTTGGAGTGGAAACTCATGGTTATTATCAATCTTCCATTAAAATTCCCAGCACCACGCTTCCTCTATTGTCCAGAAGCGGTACCTTGTTCGCACCGCTTATCCCTTGTTGTCCACAAGCGGTGCCACCGCTTATGGCCCTTGGTCCATAAGGGATTCTTACAAGAACCGCGCTATCATTTAAGGAGAAATGCGGTACCCTGTGTAAAAAGGGAAAAAGAGAAATTTCTCAAGGCTTCTAGATGATAAGCCTTGTGTCCTCCCTTATCCCTAATGTTATGGGTCAGTTGAGCTCGAGATCCCTCATCCTAGGATCTTAGAGGCCACCTCACCAACTAATCTCTCAACCATCCCTATCCATTAAGCCTTATAAATATGAGCTCATAGCCATGGTTGAGGGGAGAACTCTTAAGGTATTGTTATGCTGTTGGATTGATCACTTGGCCCAATACCATTTGGGAGAGAATACAGAGCTAGAGTCGGATATTTTGGGGATGAGAATGCTTGGTTTCATGGAGATGCATGTCAACACTAAGGCTTGGTTGTAAACTTCTTCGTATTTCTATATTAATGCAAGTTGATTTCTGCCCCACATATATTGTTGTTGTTTGATTTCACATGTATGTTGTTCGATTCCTTAGTCACTAACATAGATTAGTAGATTATATTATGGTGGTTTCGATATGTTTGTGTGTTGAAGCTTTATTGCAGGTACACAGGGTCACATTGAAGCATTACATTCCAGGTATCTACGACGTCTAGGGAGAGTCTTCAACCTCTGTCCTCTATTTGTTCTAGATCTAAACCATTCAGACCAGTGGAATGCCTTGCTGTCCATAGGAGGTGAAATATTCCAGCTAACAAATCTGGCAACTCCACTGAGGAATTGTGTATCAGCATTCTGATCTTCCTCAGTTCTTCAACTCTTGTCTGAATGCAGGATCCTTCTCCAACTCTCTTCAGTCAAATATGCTATCTGACTCAGTGAATTTGGGTTTGAAAATTCCAGATTTGTTCAGATCTGAATCATTTCAGCCTTTTATACTATGTTTTTATACTCAATCTATCATCCTTTACCCTGATCTGGTCTTTTACTGACTTGATCTATCGTTCTCTTTTTGTTTTGGATTTTTACAGGGAACCACACATGTTCAGTTGGCAAGGAGCGATGCCACCTCCTGATTCAAGTTAGCCATACGTGGTGCCACCGCCTAAATCCAGTGAGCAAGAAGTAGTTTTACCTCAAAACCGCCTGTCAGCAGCTTCATTTGTGTGGTGCCAGGTAGGCCCTGTTCCAGACTCTGTATTTTGATTTTTTGTGTGTTTTTGGCTTACTTTTTGATGAAAATGAAGTGTATTTTTGAAAAAAAATACAGTTGCTTTGATTGTTGTATTCTTTCTGCATTCAAAGAGAGTTTATGTTTCTTGCATTGGAGTTTACATTCTTTTCTTTGCTTGAAACCTCTTGCTCTTTTCTATAGATATTATTCATTGGAATTGGAAATATACATTTCATTTTCATGTGTAGGCTTTGGATTTTTTTGGACTTGGAATGTGTGAGTGGTCCATGTTGTTTTGAGTCTTTCTTTGCTTGGGTGATTCTTGTTTCGTTTTGCATGCTGATTTTTCAGTGCTTGATAGGAAAGATTGGTTCTTCATTTCCTTGTCTGTTTCAAAGAGAAGTTTTAGTTTTCTCTCTCTTTTGCTGTATTCGCAAGTTTCTTGAATGATTTTCTTCTTGTTTTGTGCATGATTGTTTGAAATTCTAGATCTTAGTTTCATTAAGAAGAAATATCTGTTTTCAGCTTTGCATGCATTAGAGTTAGTTTTGTTGGGAAACGCCAGTGAAATCATCTTTCCATCAAGTTTTTATGCATCTTTTTCAAGCATGAAAAGATAGGAAACATTTTTAGTTTATTTATGTTCGATGTTCTCTAGATCTCTTTTTTATTTTCTTTGAAGATTGTTTGGGGTGCATTGATATTTTAATTTTTGTTTGAAAAGATAGAATTGCATTTTCATTTGGGTGTGCATTTTTGGGAAGAAAAGTAAATCTCTCTCCCTCTCTTAAGTAGAATTTCATTGAAGAGGAAAACTTGCATTATCATATAGATAAGTGTGCATCTTCTTAAATTTCAAGTTTTCACTCCATGGTTCCACCTAAACACACAAGATAAAATTAACGATAGTACTAGGTTAAAACTTTTAGTGATTTGAGTGATAAGTTACAGACGTGTTCGGGCATCATTAAGTGTAGGAGTTGTCACTACTTGTCCACATTACATCCCGGGACTCACGCAGTTCTTCCACGTACTATCAGTATATCGAACGGCCTTTCACGTACCCTTGAGGTATATCGAAAGGTACTTCATGTACTTGATTGTATATCGAAAGGCCCCTTGTGTACGGTTATGCATTAGACAACACTACTACTGATTCGAGCTCCCTCATACCTTGCGTATATGGGGAGACCCTTTTAGGAATCCTCAAACCATTTGAGTTATCCTTTTGGCCTGTCCTGTGAGGTTACTGACTCTTATCCACTCCTTTCACATGTTTACTTGTTGCTTTTAGTTTGAGTAGTACTTACATGTATGTGATAGTTAGGAGGTGTTTAGAGAGTTTAGAGATGGCATCCCCATCTAGGACTACCACACAAGAGGTCCCTTTCCAAGGTGTACCTTTTGTATTCCCTCCAAGTGAAGGTATTGGTCCTCCCTTTATTGCCACTCTAAATCTTCCTTTATTAACTATAGGATTATCAATCTGGCTGTTTAATCCTGTAATTCCTGTTACACCTAATGTCTCAAATGTCACCTCTCCTTCGAGAGAGGATCAACCTCAACCTAATCCTGCTCCTTCTTCACCGGTTGTGGCTTCATCTCTTTCTTCTTCTTCGCTTGACCAAAACTCTATGGTTAGTAGTCATGTGGATAAGAAGAAGAAGAAAGGGAAGGGTAAGATGAAGAAGGATAAGAAAGAGAAAAAGAATCAACCATCTTCTCTTGATGGTTCTCGTTCTAAGAGAACGCCCAAAAAACCCAAGTTCCCTTGTAAGATTTGCAAGGGGGGCCACCTTCTTAAGGAGTGTCCCAGACTCTCTCGTGTACAAGAAGAGTGGTCTAAAAGGTCCAAACCATCTGTGTCATCAACCTCTAATCATCATGTTGATGATACTCCCTCAATCAGTGACCCTTTGGTAAAAGGTCATAAGGGTAAAGTCTTGTATCCTTGTTTGATATGCAAGGCTATGCATCGTACTTTTCTTTGTCCAAGAATGGATGAAGCTTCGCGTTGGTTGGAAAATATTACTGATCATCAATAGGTGATTCCAACAAGTGATAGTAAGTTATCCCTCGAGCCCCCACTACTTGAACAAGTGATTGATTTAGATTTATCTATGGTTGATCCCAGTCTTCCTTTGGAGAGTGAAGTTAAAGTGTTCAAGTTGGTGTCATTTCCACCCGATCCCGCTCTTTCATCAGAGAGTGTTAAGACTAAAGTAGTCTCTTTGACCAAATATTCATCTTGTTATTCTCTTCCAGTAGAGAATGAACTAAAACCTGACGAAGTTTTTATGCTTCGTTCTGATTGTTCTCGATAAGAGGAAAGTTTGTCTGTTTCCACAGAACCCTCTCTGAGTAGTGAGGTTATTTCCTTTAACTGGAGTAACCTAACAAAGTGTCATCTTCATTCGAGTGTTCCTTTCTAAATAGTTGTGAATTTTACTGCTAGGTGGATACTTCGCACTATTGTTGAAGAAGGGGCATCTGTTAGTATTCTATCCTCAACAGCTTTGCAAGATTTAGGTTCACCTAAGCTTGTGCCAGCCACCGATCTGGTACTGGATTTTAATCGAAGACCTACTACACCTTTAGGGATCCTTCCTCATTTTCCTATTACATTAGGAGGGAAAACTGTGTGCATTGATGTTATGGTGGTCCAAGGTCCTTTATATTTCAATCTGCTCCTTGGACGTGATTATGTTTATGCCATGAAGGATGTTGTGTCCACACTCTTTAGAGTTATGCATTTTCCCCATGATGGAAATATTGTGACCATTGATCAGCTTTCCTTTGTTACACCTGACCATTACATTACTCCTAGTAATCAGACTGCCCTAAATGTGCCACATGTTCTTGTGGTTCCTTCCCCTTTTTCTAGTTAGCTTCTTCCCATCATAAGTAAAATGGGGTGCATTGCTCTAGTCTATGGACATCATAATGGAGCTAAGCCGGTAGATTTTATGAAATGGGGGAAACCTACCAACATCTAGATATCATGTTCAGTAGGAGAAAGTTTAAGAGCATAGTTTACTTTTGGTTTCAAGCTCGTTAAAAAATAAAACCACTCCTTAAACATAGTTTACCTTTTGGCACAGGGACTTCACTTAGTGAAATTCTCACATAGCACGTGCGATCATGGGATATTAAAGAATAACCTTAATTTCGAGAGATATTGACCCAAACTCTTTTTGTTGAAACCCGCTCCCAATACTTAAAACCTCCTCCCCATCCCTTTTTATAGCTCAATCCTTATAAACTACCCTACCCAGCCCCACCTTAAACCCCTCATCCCCCCAATACCTGCAGTATATTGGTTTTATTTTTGATAATTTTAAAACCCACAATATGAACTAACGTGATAGTATATTGGTCAACAAGTGAAGCCCCCATGCCTTTTGGTTTCAAGCTTGCATAAAAATGAAATCATTCTTGAGCAAAGTTCCCATTCTATGTCAAGCTCATTAAAAAATGAAATGGATCTCCTCTAGCATAGTTTACCTTTTGGTTTCAAGCTTGCATAAAAATGAAATCATTCCTTCGCAAAGTTCCCATTCTATTTCAAAATCGCTAAAAAATGAAGTAGGATTCCTTAAGCATAGTTTACCCTTTGGTTTCAAGCTTGCATAAAAATGAAACCATGTTCCAAGCATAGTTACCTTCTGTTTCAAGCTTATGTAAAAGTGAAACATATCCCCTTCCCTTGAGTCGAGTATTCACTTTAGTGTTAGAAATTGAACCTTCTTTTCACATGCTTGGTTCTCGTTCTTCCTACCCCCCTGGTGAACATTTTCACATTAGTAACCAGGTTTTTTAGGTTGGGTATGGAAGAAGAATCGTCAGACGAAACAAAGCTTGGGGGGCATGTCGAGGCCCTAGCAACCATGTTAGGGGTAGGATTCTCTAGCAATCATGCTGGGGGAAAGAATCCAACCTCTGTATATCATATTAATGGGATTTTTCAAGAATAGTTTCCCCATTGGTTTCGAGCTTGCGTAAAAATGAAACCAATCTTCGAGCATTCTTTCAACTGATCTTCGAGTTCGTTAAAAAGAGTAAGATGGGGTTGAGCTTACTTTTCATTTTTCGTGCTCTGGTTAAAACATGAAAATTGGTTTGATCTTAGTTTATTACTTTTTCGTGCTCTGGATTCAAATATGAAAGTGTCTAATGGAGTCCTCTTTAAACTCTTTTTAGGCTCCCTAAATACGAAAATATTGTCGAGTGATCTCGTCTTCTTCATGCTCGTTAAAGTATTTTAAGAGTCGTCCATCCGATAGTAGGTTATCTCTTTTTCGGTTCAAATAGGACTATTTAATAAAAAGGAATACTCTAGCCAATCATGACGGGAAGAGTTCTCTAAGGTATGATTTTACACTTTTTCGTGCCTTAGAGACTAAAACATACGAAAAAGGACCCTTTGGAGTCTTCTTCCGTATTCGTTCAGACTCTCTAAACATGAATGATACCGATTTTTCTTTCAGTGGACTCGTTAAATCAAACATTGATAGACCCATATTGGGAACAAACCCCTCCTCTCTCAGGTTTGTAAAACATATGAGTCTGGACTTGTCTTCTGACAAGCTATATCGAGTGTTTGTTACCCTCTTTGAACTCATAAAACCAAAAAGAGGAACTCATCAATCATAATGGGGGAAATGGGAAGGGAATGATATTGTAAATAATGGCAGTTGTTTGTCGTTGCCTTTGAACATGGAAGTTGTCTGCACATCATGTCAGTCAATTGGGTATTCAGCTGATCTCCGTGACAATTAACTTTCATGAGTCATGTCACTCATTTGATTCTTTCAAAAGAATGCATTGTCCACTATCGCATTGTGTGTCTGTCCCCTTTAGCCATATTTCCAAGTCTTTTTGTCGTGCCGCCCAATGTTCAAAGGGGATTTGAAGAATTTTTACCTCTACAGTCTACATAGTCTTTGTGTCAGTATCTTTGAGTTAGTCATATGGTTACTACATTCACATCATTCCAGAACTATGTTCCAAGTTTCGTGTCGTTGATGTGGGACTCATCATGGCCCTCCTTCAACGAGACTATTCCCGTCAACATTAGCTCATCATCCAAGAAATAGTCTTAGAAACAATATTTGGTACCTTGAGATCTGTATGCCTTAATGACATATTCTCTCCCTCTTGACATAGGTTCACATCATTGACCTTTGACTGATAGAATCGACTGGGTGTTCGACATCTGGAAATCTATTTGCACTTAGTAGATTGTACTAGGGTACCTTGGGAATCATTGACATTAATGGTGATATCCCTCGCACTTGTTAATGGTTCACATCATTGATCGGTAATCAAGTGGTTTCTACCATGTTCAACTTCAGATCATTGTAATCACATGGATAGAATCATACTTTGTGGAAGACGAGACAAAGACCCTGGGTATTTGTTTAAAAGCACTCATATCTTTTTCTCCAGGTTGCGATGGAGTTTTGTATATCTAGCATGGATCCACATTTGTATGGTCGTGTCTATGATCAAATTTGCATCTATATGGCATAGATCTACATTGTATGTCTGGTATCTATGTCCAAGTTTGATTCCTCTATCACATGTATCTACGATGTATTCTAGTAGCCATGCTTGTTTAATCCTCTCATGGATCTACCATGTATTGGTCTGCATCCATGAGTTTGGATACTTGTGTCTATGAGTAACCATACTGATGTACTATAGATGCCTACTTGATGACATGCTCCGATCGATCCAAAATTTTCATCTCGTGGTGATGACTTGTTCTCTCAAAGCTCTCGTTTATCGTATCCCTCTAAGACTCATGCTTTGGGGGGCATCCTATTATACCAAAATCCTGTCACCATCATGTGATAAGAAATTTGGCATACCTACTTTCCCTGAATCGCAGCTCTTGGAGTGGAAACTCATGGTTATTATCAATCTTCCATGAAAATTCCCATCATCATGCTTCCTCTGTTGTCCAAAAGTGGTACCTTGTTTGCACCGCCTATCCCTTGTTGTCCACAAGCGGTGCCACCGCTTATGGCCCTTAGTCCATAAGCGTTTCTTACCAGAACTGCTCTGTCATTTAAGGAGAAACGTGGTACCCTGGGTAAAAATGGAAAAAGAGAATTTTCTCAAGGCTTCTAGATGATAAGCCTCATGTCCTCCCTTATCCCTATTGTTGTGGGTTAGTTGAGCTCAATATCCCTCATCCTAGGATCTTAGAGGCCACCTCACCCACTAATCTCTCAACCATCCCTATCCATTAAGCCTTATAAATATGAGCTCATAGGCATGGTTGAGGGGAGAACTCTTAAGGTATTGTTATGCTGTTGGATTGATCACTTGGCCCAAGACCATTTGGGAGAGCATAGAGAGCTAGAGTCATAGCTTTTAGGGATGACAATGCTTGGTTTCATGGAGATGCATGTCAACACTAAGGCTTGGTCGTAAACTTCTTCATATTTCTATATTAATTCAAGTTGATTTATGTCCCACATATATTGTTGTTGTTTGATTTCACATGTATGTTGTTAGATTCCTTAGTCACTAACATAGATTAGTATATTATAATCTGGTGGTTTCGATATGTTTGCATGTTGAAACTTTATTATAGGTACACAGGGTAACGATCGAAGCATTGCATTCCAAGTATCTATGGCATCTAGGGAGAGTCTTCAACCTCTGTCCTCTATTTGTTCTGGATATGAACCATTTAGACCAGTGGAACACCTTGCTGTCCACAGGAGGTGAAATATTCCACCTAACATGGACAATATAGCAGTCTAGGATGTATTTTACTAACAAATCAGCAACTGTATTATCTAACCTAGGGACATGCCTGTAAGTAATACACCTGAATGAACTTTCTAATAAACGCACTCTCCAAAATAAATGGAGGAGTACAGGGTTTATGATGGTATAAAGATGGTTTATATGACAAACTACTAATTGTGAATCCATAAACACTACCAAGTCATAAATGTCTCGAGATGCAGCCTCAGTCAGTAGACCTATTACCGCTTGATACTCAGCTATGTTGTTCGTAGCGGGACCAATACAAACCACTCCTGAACTGATCAAGTCATGATCCAAGGAATAGAGAACCCGAGCAACTGAAGCAAGGTTTAGGGTGTGACGACAAGCACCATCAGCGAAGCCGTAAAAATCCATCTGATCTACATAACCAAAACATGGTATAAATAGTTTGGACACTAAACTCAACACCATACTGAATCAAGAAACAACACACTGAAAGCCAATAATATACATATATACAAGGTACCATACAAAAATGATTTAAGCATAGTACCTCTTTAGGTACAACCCATTGCGAGGTTTCCCAAAGGGGATCCCGTAATAATCTACAATCTCATAACCTCCTTTCTCCAAAACTTTGTGGACGACAAAGGGGCCATACCACATTGATTAGAACTTCCCTTTACCTAGTTTTTATGTGTCTCTGATCATAGGTCAAAACTAGGTCACCTTCTTTAAAAACCCGAGGCTGAACAGATTTATCATACTAGGCCTTAACGCGTTTCTTATGTGCCTCATTAGCTAATGCAACATCTCTTCTAGTTTCGTCAAGGTTAGTCAAGTATAGAAATCTCTCTTCCTCGACGGAAGTGTTTGGTAGAAGTTCTACTGCAAGTTTTAGTGATGGAATCTGCCATTGGATAAGAAGGACAACTTCTAGTCTATAAACTAACTGGAATGGTGCGAAACCAGTCCTTGTTTTTACCGAAGTCCTGTAAGCCCAAAGGGCAGAAAAGAGAGTCAAGTGCTAGTTGGATTTATGATCTCCAACCATCCTCCACAGCATGGTTTTTAAAACTTTTTTAATGGCATCGACCTGGCCATTAGCCTACGGATAGTAAGGTTTTGAGGTTTTCATGGCAAAAACCCAGCTTGGTACTCAACTCGGTCATCATATGATTTCAAAAATGTGATCCGTGGTCAGTGACAATAGAATATGGGACTCCAAACCTCACTATCACATGATTAAATAAGAAGAGGGTGGTAGTATTTCCATCCTCTGCATATGTAGGCATAGGCTCAGCCCATTTTGTGAAATAATCAATGGCTACGAAGATGTAACCATGCCCCCCAGCTAAGGTAGGCTTATAATGCGTAAAGTTAATCCCCATTTGGCGAAAGGGCTAACTGTAATGACGGGGTGTAAAGGAGAAGGGTGGGTGCACTTTTTTGGATAAAAATGTTGGCAAGGTGGACATTTCTCAATAGCTTTGTGACAGTCTTTGAAGATTGAAGGCCAGAAATACCCCGCGTAAAGGATTTTTTGGGCCATATCCATCCCAGAAAGAGGACCACCACCTGCTCCAGAGTGGAAATCATTAAGGATTTGTTCATCCTCTTCATGTGTAAGGCATCATCGAAGAATGGAATCGATACCACATCTATACAATGTATCATTTAAGATAAGGTGGTATTTCGCGTGGTGATGGATACAGTTACGATCGTCCGAAGGATATATTGGGATGAAATTTTTGAGTTTGGAGATAAATGATTAAATATCTATACCATGGGTCTGTTGTGCTTATCAAGAATAGGAATTCATCTGGAAATGAATCACTGGGCTGAGTATCCATCAAAGCACAGGGAAGGTCACACATCAGCTATGCAAAGACCAAGGATTTATTTGAAGTGATCTTGGAAAACTCAAGGTCGAATTCCTATGTAGGATGACAATCCAACGGGAATATTTCCCCCCTAGAACCTCACGAGTCAGGATGTAGTACATAGGGTTCTGATCTGCAAGTACCATGGTAGTGCGAAGTAGGATGTAATGACAAAATTTCTGAATAGCAATGACCATAGCCAATGCTAACTTCTCCACACGCGAGTATCGGGTTTCAGAATCAATAAGATTCTTGCTAGTGTAATATATCACATGCTCCTGACCGTTGGGATCTTCCTGCACTAAAACCATCCCAATGGTAGTGGTGGAGGTAGCAACATATAAGAGAAAGTCCTTTGAATAATCTGGGGGGTGTATCATGGGTGAATGAGTCAGAGCATGCTTGAGATTATCAAAGTCTTGTTGGGCCTAATCATCCCAGAAGAATGGAGTGTTCTTCTTTAGGATACACAAATAACCATGCGTTTTCTCAACGAAATTGCAAACAAAACGATGGAGAAAGTTTTCCTTCCCTTGCATACTTTGGATTTCAACAATATTTGTTGGGGCAGGTAGGGCCAATATAGTAGCAATCTTCAGTGGATCAATCTGGATGTCATCCTTAGAAGCCACAAAGCCAAGGAGACGTCCCTACGCAAGGAAAAAAACACATTTGTGTGGATTGAGTCATATGTTATAATGACGACATCTCAGAAAAATGTCTCTAAGATTCCCAGGGTGGTATTCCCATTGTTGTGAATGCACTGGGAGATTGTCAAGGTACGGCTGCATAATGTTTTTAATATCGTGAAATGCATAGGACATAGCACGCTAGAATGTAGCTCTAAAATTCTTGAGGACAAACAGTAACTTCTTATATGAAAAAGTTCCCCATGGACATATAAATGCCATTTTGTGTTGATCGATGGGAAATATCTCAATTTGATTATAGCCAAAAAATCCATCCATGAACAAAAAGATGACACTTCCAGCATAGTTGTCAATAATCTGATCAATATGTGGAGTCAAAAAATTGTCTTTGGGACAAGATTTGTTCAAATATTGGAAATAAATGCAGACTCTAATGGTTCCTTGCTTTTTGTTCATAGGGACAATGTTAGATACCCATTCCGTCATGGGTATAGGATAAATAAATCTTGCCTTCAGAAGTTTTTCTACTTCGGCTTTAATAGTTGCATCCTTCCGAGGATGGACTTGATGTAATTTCTGCCTAACAGATTTTGCTGTGGGATAGATTTTAATTCCATGAACCATGATAGTTGGGTCTATCCCAGGAATCTCTTCATAAGTCTAGGAAAAAATATCTTGGAATTATTTGAATAATACTATATATGCTTCAGTTTCTTCTATTGAGCAGTTCTAACCTACGTGAACATGCTCAATGGTTCCAGGTTTGACTGATATGTCAATTGGGGTTGTTTTATTAATGTTTCATAGGTTTCCTTTCGATTCCGTATTTTGCAACGATACAGGCATTTGTGGATGGGTGACAATATCAGTACTGATAATTGATTCAAGGTCAAAACCCACCGAAGTGGCGTTGGGAAGAAAAGAAGATCGATGATGATGATCTTCCCTTATGGGTTCACTCTCACTCATAATCTCCATGATGTACTCATCTAAAGGAAAATTATGTGTAAGATAATCTAGAGTGGGAAGAGAGGGTTCCAACCAATAAAGCTGGTGGTAAGGTTCCGAATCCACGAGATGAAGGTCATCAACATGGTCATCAGAAATGGATTGGATAGCATCATACATTGCTTCATGTGGGCCAAGCAAGGATGACTCAACAATTTATTTTCCCTTGGTACTAAATCCAGTTGTGGAAATCATATTTACTATCACCACTTATGTACTGGGAGGGGCTGACAAAAACACATCCATGAGGGTGGATTCTTTCAGCATACCTATCCCAGATGATTAGTAAGGAGGAGGGGGCTGACCTAGCATAGGGATGTTATTTGTTGTGGGGATTTTAACATCTAGTGTGAAATAATCAAGTTGATTTATAGTCACAATATTCCCCATATGTAGAAATTGGAGAGTTCTAAATATTGTTGAAGCGATAGTGGTCATAGCATAAAACCAATTCCTCCCTAATAGAATATTGTAATATAATGGGGCGTCAACCACTTCCACCTGAATGGAAACATCCTTGCCCTTAAGATCCATAGAAAGTGCTAGCAATAGACCATGGGGCTGAAAACCTCATCCATCAAAAGCTTTCAAGGTAGTAGGTGATTCCATAACCTCAGGAGAACCAATGGATCTCCAACAAGCTATAGACAAGATTGAGGTCGAAGCTCCTTCATCCAGGATGGTCCAATGGACCTTTCTCCCAATTACTTTAGAAGAAATCTAAAACGCGATTTGGTGAGGTAGTATGGATTTATATTTCTCTACATTGAAATGAATCAAGTTGGTATTATCTGGGTCTAATTCCCCCAAATTTGTTAGCAGGTTTTTACGTTGCATTGGACAAATTTGGAGTACCTCAAGGGTAGATATCGCACAAGTTGCCTGAGCTAGATATTCAACAACATTATAGAATTACGCAGCTCAGGCATTAGGATTGAAAATAGACTTCCTGAGGGTATCCTTAGGTGGTCGTAAAATTAAATCAAGATTAGGTTTTTTGATCACGAGAGGGCCATTAGACGAAGATGGGGAAGAACTAGTAGAAGGAACTTTGTTAGAAGAAGAATTTTCATCATTTTTCTGTACTATCTTGTCATAATATTGACTACGAGTACTCAAATTGATGGTCTCAGAAGACATCATTTTGATTTCTTCTGTGGAGTTGGAGGTTCCCTGATTAGATGTGTGGTCTATCAGTTGTTGTGTAGAGGGAAAAGGATCAGTAAGAAATGTTGGTGCGGGGTTACTCTTCAAAAATTTATTGATCCCATTATGACAAGGACATTCTTTTGTGAAGTGATCTCCTCCACACAATAAGCAGGGATATTTGGTTTTCCTCTTCCCTTTATCATTCTCGTTGGTCGTTGGTTTAGGATTATCCTGTTGGTTCCCAGGTTTCTTGATTTTACCTTTTCCCTTTATCTTATTCCTAGGTTCCTGTGAACTTTGAATAGAATTCACCTCGAAGGAAACTATAGGAGTCGAAGGAGCAGTCATAGAAGCATTTGTTTTCTTGGAACTTTTGGCTATTGATGAGGGTTAGATCGAACCAACCACCCCATCAACAAGAGTTTCTACTTGTGGTTTAGAAGAATTTGGGATGGGGCAAGGAGCTTGCGGAATTATGTCATACATCGTTCTGGATTGGGAATAGACCAAATCCAAATATTGAGCATGACTAATAGCTTGCTCTTTAGTAACAACGCCACCCATATCCACATCCCAGGTGATAGGAGGCAACAATGACCTAGTGAACCAATCAGCTAGGAGTTGGTCCAGGATGGGAGCTTTAATGACTCTTCTCCACCTTCTCCACTCATGGATATGATCCGATATGTTTGTGGAGGTGTTATGAAAGAGTGAAGTTAAAATATCCGTACCCATTTCATAACGAATGGGTAGATGAAAGTGCATAAGGAAAATAGTTTCCATGGAGCTAAAGTCCACAAATGAATGTTGTGGAAGTTCAACGTACCATTTCGTAGCCATACTAGTCAATGTGCACTGGAAGAGCCTTAAACAAAAAAAATCATCCATCAGGGAGTTCGAGGAACACCATAGGTGGAAGGTCATAACATGGTTTTTGGGATCATCTCCCTGCTTTCCATCGAATTTTGGAATGTCTGATGGAAACTTTACCGGAATCGCGTGCCATGAAGGGTTGTGTCGAATGGGATCATTTATCAATTTGGACAAATCAGGTAAGTCCAAAGTGGCTAGGAAAGGTAAATGTTGATTAGGTTCCACATACTAGTAGTATTCACAAGGCATGTATCCACTAGTAGGACCATATGTTGACTGGTATACATTAGAGGAAATTTGGGGTTTAAAATGGGCCTTATAAGAAAATGTGCCAACAATAAATTTTGTGAGTTGGAATTCAGGAACCAATAGAATTTCAATAAAATGAGTCAACCATAATGGTTGAATTGACATATTTATCATAAAATAAAACTGTAGAAATTCTGACCAGCAATAGATTAATTTCACTCGCAACAAATTACAATTGATCATGCAAAATTGTCAACAATGGAGACTGAAAATGGAGCTGTAACACAAAATTATGTTAACTCAGTGTACAATAGCCAACCCTGTAATAACATAAGTTTCTGAATATATAGAATACATCAATAGGTCGAATGCATAAGGAGGCATCCAAAGCTAGCATAAAGCAGGCTTACCCGAAATAGGCAAATCCCCCATAGGTGTAAAAAGCTGATCCCAAATCTGTCATGAGGCTCACGAATTGCCAAGGGCACATGGGAAAACTAATGAGTGGTGGAATGGCAGCTCATACATGCTTTTGTATGGAGGAAAGAGTGGAGGAGGAAGAGGCAACAAAGCTGATTCACCTCACCTAGTCTTGCTTTCCTATGTGCCTTAAAACACTGAAAAAGCAGGGAATAAAGTAGAAAAAGCAGATAGGCACCTAGGAGGCCAGGAATAAAGTAGATTTGATTCCTAAGGCTTTCCCAAGCACTACATGAGTCAATGATGGCAAGTTTGACCTCTATGGATAGGCAATTAGCAGCTTGCACATGGTGGGACTCATGGACTAGGAAAATAAGACAAAAATAAATGAATTAATGTCTAAGTGGGTAAATACTATGGGTTGATTATTCTAACACCCCACCTTAAGCTTGAATTTATGAGTAATAAATCAAAATATAGGGCCTAGCAACAAGGCTTAGTCACCCTTTTACATACTGCAAGTCCATATGAAACAAGGAAAGAGGCAAAACCAACTTGGGAAAATCCTCCCTTAAACATGGACTGTAAAACAAAATTGTAGAATATTGTCTCCACTCATGCTTTGACAGCATGATCAGCAATCCCCAGCAGTGATTTGAGATTGCTGAAGGTCTTCTCACAAAATTCTTTGGTGAAGATATTAGCTACTTGTTCTGAAGATGAACAGAAGAGTAGGTGAATGGTGCCATCATGCACAAGCTTTCTGATGTAGTGCATGTGAATCTCAATGTGTCTGGTTCTCTGCTTCTGAACTGGATCTTTGTAGATTTGAATGGTACTCAGGTTATCATAGTAGATGGTAGTTGAGTACTCAGGTTCGAAACCACACTCTCCAAGTAAACCCTGCAACCATAAACACTGAGTTGCTGCATTGACAACTCCTCTGTACTCAACTTCTGTAGATGAGAGTGCAATGGCACTCTGTTTCTTGCTTGACCAGTTGATTGGCCCTTTTGCAAGCATGAAAACATAACCTGAAGTGGACTTCCTGTCTGTGCTATCACCTACCCAATCACTGTCAGTAAAACCAATTAACTCAAGGTCAGAATTGGCTTTATAGAAAATCCCATGTGTCCTTGTTCCTTGAACAAAGCTAAGGATCCTCTTGGCTGCTTTCCAATGGATCTCATGGGGCTGATCCATGAATCTAGAAGCAACACTAACTTCATAACAAATATCAGGTTGAGTATGTGTCAAATACAATAAACATCCAATCAACTGTCTTTACAAAGTGTTGTTTACCATCAGTGGAGAATCATCTTCCTCCAGCTTCACTCCTGAAAGGAAAGGAGTTTTGCTTGCTTTGCAATCTTGCATTCTGAATTTGATCAGAAAATCCAAGGCATATTTGGACTGGTGCCCCTTGATTCTAGCTTTGGTTTGAGCAATTTCAAGCCCCAGAAATTGACTTAAGAGCCCCAAATCTGTCATGGAGAAGGCTTGGTTCATAGCTCCTTTTATGGAAGCAATCTCAGCCTGTGAGCTTCCTGTAATGAGGAGATCATCAACATATAACACAATGATCATTAATGAACCATTAATTACCTTCATATAGACATTCGAATCTGATTTGCACCGAACAAAATTCAGAGATAGCAAGAAGCTATCTATCTTGGCATACCAAGCCCTGGGAGCTTGCTTTAGCCCATACAATGACTTTCTCAACCTGCACAAAAGAGAATGGTCAGTAGAAAAACCTTGGGGCTGCTGCATATATATCTCCTCAGTGAGATCACCATTCAGAAAGGCACATTTTACATCCATGTGATGTACCTCCCATTGCCTTGATGCTGCAATGGCTAGAGCTAGCCTGATTGAATCCATCTTTGCCACAGGGGAAAAAGTCTCATTGTAATCAATGCCATGAACCTGTGAGTAGCCTTTATCTACCAATATAGCCTTGTACTTCAGTGGTGAACCATCAGCAGAAAATTTGGTCTTATAGACCCACTTACACTGTACTAGTTTTCTCCCTGGAGGAAGATCCACTAGCTCCCATGTGTTGCTCTTCTGTAGCGAGTTGAACTCCTCATTCATGGCAGCTTTCCATCTTGGATATCCTACTAATTCTTCATATGTTTGAGGATCAGAATCCACCATCAAATAACATCTTTCAGCAAACTCAGGATCCTTCATGCACAGACCACTCTCAAATTGAGATCTAGTCCTCCTTGGGTCATTGGGATCCCCAGCTAACTGTCCTGCTGCATGTAGTGTCTTGGCTGCCCATTTAGGCCTTGTGGGGATGTTTGGGTCTGCAATAAACTCATCTCCATCAGACAAATCAGAATCAGCATGTTCAACAAACTTTTTACTTACTTCTTGAGGTTCAGGTGGTGAAGAGGCTTCACCAATCTCCACTTCTGCAAGGGGTTCTTCTTCAAACTGAACACACCTTTCAATGAAGTATTTGTTTGTGCTCAAGTTTATCAACTTGTACCCTTTTGAATATTCAGAGTATCCCACAAAAAGACACTCTTGGCTTTGGGGCTGCAAAGCCTTCCTCTTCTCTGTCGGGATTCTAGCCCATGCCTTTGAGCCAAAAATCCTGAAATGGGTCACATCTGGCTTGTGCCCACTCCATGCTTCGAAAGGAGTCATGCCATTCAACTGTTTGTGAGGCACCCTATTCTGAATATATTCTACATAGTTGATAGCTTCAGCCGAGTACTTTGGTGGCAAAGTTTTGGCCTCCATCATGCATGTTGCCATCTCCTTCAGTGATCTGTTCTTCCTCTCAGCAACACCATTTTGCTGTGGTGTGTAGGGGATAGAATGCTGCATCTGAATACCTACATCTGCACAATAGTTAATAAACTTAGTCTTTACATACTCACCACCATTGTCAGACCTGAGTACCTTGAGTTTTCGTCCACACTGGTTTTCAACCAAAGCCTTGAAGACTTTGAATAGGCCAAAAACTTCTGACTTGTGTTTCATGAAGTGTACCCAACAA
>LPNX010004477.1:215801-304369 GCA_001517045.1 Pseudotsuga menziesii | reverse complement strand
TGGAGCTGTAACACAAAATTATATTAACTCAGTGTACAATAGCCAACCCTGTAATAACATAGGTTGCTGAATATATAGAATACATCAATAGGTCGAATGTATAAGGAGGCATCCAAAGCTATCATAAAGCAGGCTTACCCAAAATAGGCAAATCCCCCATAGGTGTAAAAAGCTGATCCCAAATCTGTCATGAGGCTCACGAATTGGCAAGGGCGCATGGGCAAGCTAATGAGTGGTGGAATGGCAGCTCATATATGTTTTTTCATGGAGGAAAGAGTGGAGGAGGAAGAGGCAACAAAGCTGATTCACCTCACCTAGTCTTGCTTTCCTATGTGCCTTAAAACACTGAAAAAGCAGGGAATAAAGCAGAAAAAGCAGATAGGTGCCTAGGAGGCCAGGAATAAAGCAGATTTGATTCCTAAGGCTTTCCCAAGCGCTACATGAGTCAATGATGGCAAGTTTGACCTCTATGGATAGGCAATTAGCAACTTGCACATGGTGGGACTCATGGACTAGGCAAATAAGACAAAAATAAATGAATTAATGTCTAAGTGGGTAAATACTATGGGTTGATTATTCTAACAAAAACGACTTTTTTTGTTCGTATTTTCGACATATCTCCCAGTGTTTTTACTCAAATTATAAGCAGGAGTGCTCGTTGGATGCGGAATTTAATTCTACATCCAATGAGTACCCACACTACATACTTTTGATAGACCTTGCAACCCAAAAAATAAAAAATACCTGAAAAAATGTGATGATGATGTCATCATCACGTTGTTTTTAAGATATTTCTTATTTTTGGGGTAGCGGCGTCCATCAAAAGTATGTAGTGTGGGTACTCATTGGATGAAAAATTAAATTTTGCATCCAACGAGATCTCTCTCTCAGAATTTGAGTAAAACCACAGGGAGATATGTTGAGATTCTTCCTCCAAAATTAATAACTATTATTTTATTATTTTAACTATTATTTTATTATTTTCCTTAGGAGGCCCATTTTAGACCTCAAATTTCCTCTAATGTAGGTTGTTGAAACAGCTGATGAGATGATGAACTTCCCGTAGATCCACCTGAAGGGGTTTGACCTACAGGGTTAAGACCGCCAGGACCACCAGGACCACCTAGCCCACCTGTACCTTCAAGACCACCTGGCCCACCAGGACCACCAAGAGGAGGACCACCATGACCTCGAGGAGGAGGACCGCTAGGACCTCCAAGAGGAGGACCACCAGGACCCCCAGGAGTAGGACCTCTAGGACCTCCAAGACCTCCAGTAGGAGGACCACCAGGACCTCCAGGACCACCAGGAGGAGGACCTCCAAGCTCCCTGGGGAGAGGACCTCCATAAGGTATTCCTCCTGCACCTAAAGCAGTATGAATAGGTATTCCTCTTATTAATGGCATGTAAGACCAGTTGGGTTTCCCCCACAGTGTAAATATATTATCAGGGTATGGAATTCTAGTGTAGGGAATTACAGTAGACGTAGGTTAATAATTCGTATTCCCTACAGGTACTTGATTTGTTCGGTAACCATTACCCCATGAGGGTTGATTAACTACAGGTTGTGTTGCTAAGGGCTGACCTGAAATTAAAGCAGGGTTTACCATATGATGGATAACCATTAGTGGAATCTCTAATTTCAGCCACATGCCAAGGATCCATATTACGGGGTAATCTAGCTGATATAGATTCATTATGAGGTGTAGGTGCAGCCAAAAATATGTCCATCCTGTGCATTCTTTCTTGAAAATCTCGTGCACGGTGAATAGATGATTGGATTTATCTATATTATTCTTCACCTAGAGAAGTTTGTTCAAGAGAGGTTCTATTAACCGCAAATGAGGAAATGGCCTGACCCATAGAAGTTCTCCAGAATGAAGCATCAGGGCGATACTCAGGTGCATTAGGACTATCAGTGCGACCTTCCATGGGAGGATGAAAGGAGATATTAGCCATAGGAGGCTGTTGAGCCAAGGGATTAACGTAACAAGTGAATTGATCTCCACTTTATACAACCATATTGTCTTCCTCATGGGAACTAGTTGCATCTCATTGGTAGATGGATTCCATTGGACTTTCTCCCGTAATAGGAGTAAAATCGGGTGGTAAGCTCTGATTCCTTCTAGATCATCTCAACTGAAACTCAGCCAGATTGTATCAGACACTAAACTAACCTAGGGTTTCAAAAAATTAGAAAACAAAATCACACAAAATCTTCTCCTACTCAAGCTACAAGCCATAAGCAAACTTAAGTGATAGGATGAGCTCAGAATAGTCGGTCTCTCACCAGGATTGTCAAGCAAGTGAAAGTCATGATATATTCAAGGTACATGCATAGTAGTCTCCTCGAGTGTTGTTCTTGGTGTATTGCTCCAAACAAGACGACCAAAGGTTTTTTCTCAGTTGGATAAGGAATCCTAGTAGGGTCTCCCAATATACGCAAGGTACATGGGAGCTCAAATCGGTAGTAGTGTTGTCTAATGCACAACCATTCAAAAGGGGCCTTTCGACATACAATCGAGTACATGAAGTACCTTTCTATATACCTCAAGGTTAAGTGAAACATCGTTCGATATACTGATTGTACGTGGAAGAACAGCATGAGTCCCAGGTTGTAGTACAGACAAATTAATGATAGCTCCTACATTTTACGATGCCCGAACACATCACTAACTTATCAATCAAATTTCTATACAATTTTATACCTATAACTACCATTAATTTTATCTTGAGCGGTTAGGTGAATGCATGATATTTTGACAGAAATGTAAAGCCATGCAAATATGAAATGCATATAATTTCACTTTACTTTTCAACATATGCCTACCTATGGGGAGAGAGTATTTTTCTTTTCAACTTTTGTTTTGAAACCAAAATTTTTCCCAGACAACTACACTAAACCAATATTTTTCCGAAAAGAGAACAAGCAACAAACTTCAAATCAATTTTGAAAGCAAACAAAATAGGGTAAGATCTATTTTTCTAAGAAGAAAGACAAAACACACTCAAAGGTATAATTAACATTTTTTCAACTTTTTCTTCAAAAACTAGAAAGATCTAACTTAAAATCACTAATTTTTTTATTTTGATGAGATCAACATGTAAAAGAAAGAGAAGAAAGATGTAAATTTGAAAGATGATGAGGCTAATCAGAGGTCCAATAATTCATCCTCCAAAAATAGATATGAATAATTCTCAACAAAACATTTTCTTTTTTCAAAGAAAAAATAAGTCCTTCATAAGTTTTTAATGAAAAATGAAACAAGCTATCAATCAAGCAAGTCTTTCTTTTCAGATTTGTCTAACATGACTGAGATCTAACTGATGCTAAGCTCTCAAACAACATTCCTTTCGAAAAACTCAAAAACAAGCAAACAAACCAATGAAAATATGAATCTATCCTAGCTCTTTGATTTCAACAAAACAAGCTTTTTACCACACCAAATTTACCACTCAAGCACTCAGATCTCTTCAATACAAACCTAGACCCTCGAAACTGAAAGAAACACATCCAAATTTTTTGCAAAAAACTTTGAAAAAAAAAAGTCTAGAAAGACCTACCTGGCACCACTTCCAGAGGGCCACTGACAGAGCAGTTCTTCTCGAGCATTGCTTCTTGATTTCTGCTTATAGGCGATCGCACCGCTCCCTACTAACTGAGTTCAAGCGGTGGAACCTCTTCTTGCCTATTGTTCATACGTGATTCCCTGTAGATGTCCAAAACAAAACAAAAAAATTGCGAAAAAGAAAAGTTAAATCACTATGCAACTGGCATTAAAATAAGAAATTAACAGTATTTAAAAGCACAGAAAGTCAGAAAACTCAGATTTCAACATATCTGAAGATAGCAAACCAATAACCACTAGATTAGCTAGGGGATCTGATTGAACTAATGAAGAAAGGGATCTTGGATTTCAGATAAGTGTTTTGAAAAGACTAAGGAAGATCAGATCAGTTGAAGCTCCTCCCCAGCGAAGTCACCAGATTTGTTGCTATGAATTTTATACCTTTTGGGGACACAAGTTGTTCCTCTGGTCTGAATGGTTCAGATCCAGAACAAATAGTTCATGATAAGGTTGGAAGACTTTCCCTAGAATCTATAAAAACCTGGAATACAATATTTGATGGAGTGATGTGGTTCTTCTCTTATGACAAAAGGTATCCAAGGACATTCCTACATAAGCACATAAAAACGCAAGAGATCAAAGATACTAGAACATCATCTATAGATCTATGTCAGTGACTAAGGAATCTGACAGTAACATGCAAGATTATAACATAACAAGTATATGGGAAAGGAACCAACTTTACATTAATAAAATGAAGAAAGAGTTTACAACCTATGCCTCAGTGTTGATATGCTCTCTCACAAAACCAACATCTTGTCCCCTACAGCTCCAACTTGCTCCCTCAAGCTCTCTTGAATGACTTACGCTAGAATATCAAAGCAACATCATAACATTACTCTCTCCTCAACCATGGACATTGAGCCTACTTTTATAGGCTTGGAATGGATAGGGATCATTGAGAAATTGGTGGGTGAGGCGGCTAGGAGATCCTACAAGGATGGATCTCAATCCCAACTAACCCTAGTGATCAGGGATAAGGGTTCCACGAAGCCTTCTTTCGAGAAGCTTCATGAGAACCTCTCTTTTTCACTTTTTACCAAGGGCACCGCTTCTTGTTCACCATGACACAGCGGTTTTAGACAGAATCGTGTATTTATTTAAGGGTAAAGGTGGTACCAGCTCTTACTACCAACATATTACAGGCGGTGCTGAAGAAGGTACTGCTTTTTGACTAAAGGGTAGAAGCGGTGTTGGATTAAAGATATACAAATTTGATGTCTGAACCAATGTTCTTACTTCACAATTTGGGATTGAGGGAAACACTAAAGTTTGGGATCTTATCACATGCTGATGATGAGATTTAGGTATAACAGGCAGAACCCATAAAGCTGTCAACTACCCATTTTTTTTTGTGCCCAGACATCTAGAAGTTCGTTGGGGAAAGTTAATGCATGGGGATGGGAAGATTATGGGAGTCAAATTCGAATTTGGTAAGCCACCCATTTTTGGAAAATGTGTTTTTGACTTCTTGGGCAATTAAATGCTTGGAAATGCATTCCCAAGCCATTATTCACCCATAAGTTTTTCTCTCTCACGCAATTGGAGCTCTTGGGCTCTTCGCTTCACGTTTTGGTGGTTGTTTCCACATTCCAAATCTAGGAAAATATATTTTTGGTATTGTTGGGTGAATGGGAAGAGGAGATTCATGTTCTAGTGGTTTTTAGAGGTCGTTCTTTCCTCCCTCACGCAGCTGGAGTTTGACGTGCTCTCCCCTTCACGTTTTCTACAGTTTCTCCATTTTTCTCCATGGCTGGGAAGTTGTTTTTGTGTTGCTGAGTGCATTTGCAGTAGGGATTCACGTTTTTTGTGTTTTATAGTGTCGTATTTTCTCCGCTAATACCCAAGAACACTTGCTGAAATCATTTTTGGTTCCCAGGGTGTTTTTCCCCATTTTAACAATCTATTTTTGGTTGCAAACCCATTTTTGGTTATGCTCAATGGCTGGGAAGATAGATCCATGAATTGTGGGTTTGTAGAGGTCATTTCTACCTCTGTGAATCCATTAATCATTTCCTGAAATGATTTTCTCACTTGGGTCATTTTTCCCCAATTTCCATTTTCGATTTTGGCTCCCAAGACGTTTTTGTCCATACCTGGAACTTGTATTTGGCTGTGAAGTTCATCCTGGTGTTGGCTTGGCTGAGTAAGTCCAAGGAAACCATCTGTTAGATGGTTTAATATGTTTATATGTGCTTGTGTCTTGGCTAAGTAAGTCCAAGGAACCTATTACGACTAATTTTACCACACATGGTTTATCACACTTTTATGGCTTTCCTTGTCCATCTGTAGACACTTTGGACCCCATGCACTATTTTTGTACCTTTGATGTTTCTAATATCATCCCTAAAAACACCTATTATTTGATGTATGCAACTTTTAATCCCTTTCTCACATATATACGCAGATATTACCCTTAAACCCGCGTACATCAAGATGTGTGCAAAAGGCCAAATATTTTTGGAGTTTTCCTTGATGTGGATCCGAGTCACTTGTCTCTTGGCCTTCCATATGCCTCAAGATCGCTCAGATTTGACCTTCCATTACCCCATTGAAGCATTATATAAGGAACCCTTTGGATACATTAAAGAAGAGGAATTGAAGAGCAAGAAAACTATAGTCCATTGTTGTCGTAGCTTTCTTATACTTGAGTCTACATCCCTTTGTCCCTTGGAGCACTTTGTGTTCTTCCCAAGCTTGCCTTTGATTGTGATATTGCTATCAAGATATGGAGGATTAAGGTGGTGGAGGCCTAGGTGGAGGACTCGGTTTTTCTGGTTCGCAGACGTGCCGACAGAGGTTATCACTTATGTAATCTCTTATTTACTTAATCAAAATATATTTTCTTGTCCAATGATATGCATTTAAATGAATATTGAATCCATGGATGTGTTTAATTGCTTATGTATCATTGATTATATATGATAGGGTATGCGTACCACTATATTATATAGCATGCTTGCCTTGTTTTACTGTTGCTGAGAGTAAATTGCCAAAGCAAGCGGGATTGGAAAAAGCTCAACGGGGATCTACTACAACCGTCCGGAATAAGGTATGTGTCGAGATCCTTTAGTGTTAGATGTTGTATTTATCTTGCATATTAGGAAGAGATTGATTTCTGCAGTTTCTCCATCTATTGTGGTACACCCCAAGCCATAGGAAGTTTTCTCCGTAACAGAATTGGCGACCATACTCGGGAGGTTCCTAGCTGTTTTTCTTTGGGAATTTTTGGCATTCAATGTGCTTCTATTGCTCTAATTTCTTTGTTTCTGTGTCAATTCTGGGGGCATGATTACCCAGTAGTGTCATGTAGGAGTAAATTTTGTCTCAGCTTGTCCTTTTACCTTATTTTTCTCTCTTTTTATTCCTATAGGTAGGTTTTGCTTTCACAGTCGCGTGTACATGTGGGTTTTCTTGGAATAGTCGCGTATGTACACAAGTTTACTGAGAATGGTCATGTATGCCCTGATGTTTTGCTTTTTTGGGAATATTAAGTTTTGATAGGTGAGTTTGGATGATTTCTGAGTCTTCTCTGATGCTTTTGGAGTCTGTATCTCCTCTCTGTTTCTGACCAGAGACTCTTTTTTATTTCATTTTTGAAAATGTTCTTGTCATTTCATTTTCTATTTTTTGTTTTGAGATTAGTGCATTAGGTCTCTTTTTCCTTAGTACTTGGTTTGGATATTGTCTATGAGTGGTTGCAGGTTCTAAGGGTGTTAGAGTCATATTTTTTCTTTTTGTCTCATTTAATTCAAAAATACAAATAACATTTTTCTTTTCGCACTGTTTTTTTTTTGTACTGAGGGAATCAGTAACCAGGCGGTTCTGGTACTCGCGTGACACGGGGTCCATTCCCGTCGGTTGCCACTATAACCACAGGTGCATCCACACAGCCTGCAAGCATGGGGCACAGATTAGTCGGGGTGAGATTTGAACTTGAGACCTCCTTTACAACATTCCTTCATTTACACGGCACTTGCCAGTCAGTCTACACCCCTGCAAGCTTTCTTTTTGCATTGTTATGCATTCTTTTCATTTTGCATTAGCATGGTACTTGCATTAGGTTTTCTTGGTGAATATTAGTCATATTTTCATATAGGAATGATTGCATATACATTTGAAGGAAAAATTATGCACTTCACGTAGTAGCATACCCTGTTTTTCATTCGACACAGTGCATTTGCATTGATTGTTAGGTGTACATATTACTTCTTGTTGTTTCATAACATTATTATTTGCACGACCATTTACCCTTTGAGTAATAAAGCCAATTAAAATTAATTACACTCTTTTCTTTTCTACGGTGCACCAACAAGACTACATTTTAGGGTCTTGGAATAGTTCATTGTGAGTCAATTCTCCAAGACCACTAAACAAAAAAATTAGGTGTCTATCCAGGTGAGAGTGTGAAATCCTTTATATAATTAGTGTTTCTCAGGATCCTCCTCTTACAAGGGAGTTAAGCATGAGGCAGTGTGAGCAGTTATGATTGGGATGACCCCTGGTTGTAACTGAGTAGCACCGGAGATATTTCCAGGATTGTATTCATATCTAGGGGCTCTTTCAAGAGTTTTGGGCTTTGCTACCCTACCCATACAGTCAATTCCACCTGCGAGTGTCCACCTGAGAATTTATTATATCGAGGTCACCTTAGTTTCCTTACCTAGGTTATCGAGGGGGTATTTGCAGAGGTTATTCTGCAGGTGTCCTGGCCAGGTACGGGTCGAAAAACACAATCGCTATATGCATTGAAGCTGAGGGCCACTATAATTGGTTACGAACCTCTGCTTGTTGTGTATGAGAGTCTCAAGCCTTTCCTAGGAAAGACATACCTGCTTCATTCGGGAGCTCACATATCCTACCCTTGGTTTGCTTGTGATTTGGATTTACATTGTTAGGTGTATGCTCTTGTTATACCAAAATCATGTCACCATCATGTGATAAGACATTTGACATACCTAGATGCCCTAAATCCCAGCTTCTAGAGTGGAAACTCATATCATTTGTCAATCTTTTCATACAAATTCCCAACACTGCGCTTGACCCTTTATCCATAAGCGGTACCCTTGTTCGCACCACCCATTCCATGTTTCCCATAAGCGGTGCCACCGCTTATGGCCCTTGGTGCATAAGCGGTTATTACTAGAACCGCTCTGTCAATGAAGGAGAAATGTGGTACCCTGGGTAAAAAGGGAAAAAGAGAAGCTTCTTGAGGCTTCTAGATGATAAGCCTTGAGATATCCCTTATCCCTACTATTGTGGGTTAGCTGAAGCTTGAGATACCTCATCCTAGGATCTTAGAGGCCACATCACCCACTTATCTCTCAACCATCCCTATCCATTAAGCCTTATAAATATGAGCTCATATCCATGGTTGAGGGGAGAACTATTAAGGTGTTGTTATGCTGTTATATTGATCACTTGGCCCAAGACCATTTGGGGGAGCATAGAGAGCTAGAGTTAGAGATTTTGGGGATCAGAATGCTTGGTTTCATGGAGATGCATGTCAACACTAAGGCTTGGTTGTAAACTTCTTCATATTTCTATATTAATGCAAGTTGATTTCTGTCCCACATATATTGTTGCTGTTTGATTTCACATGTATGTTGTTATATTCCTTAGTCACTAACATAGATTAATAGATTATATTCTGGTGGTTTCGATATGTTTGCGTGTTAAATCTTATTGTAGGTACACAGGGTAACAATCAAAGAATTACATTCCAAGTATCTACGGCATCTAGGGAGAGTCTTCAACCTCTATCCTCTATTTGTTCTGGATCTGAACCATTCAGACCAGTGGAATACCTTGCTGTCCGCATGAGGTGAAATATTCCAGCTAACAAATCTGGCGACTCTGTTGGGGAATGAATGTATGTATCAGCCGATCTAATCTTCCTCAGTTCTTCAACTCTTCTTCGAATCCAGGCTCCTTCTCCAACTCTCCCTAGTCAGATATGCTATCTAACTCAGTGGATTTTGGTTTGAAACTTCTAGATCTGTTTAGATCTGAATTATTTTTGACCTTTTATTCTCTTTCTCACTTTCAATCTATCAATTTTTGCCTTGATCTGGTCTTTTTCTGACTTGATATTTTTTCTCCTTGTGTTTTGGATCTATACAGGGAACCACACATGTTTTGTTGGCAAGGAGCAGTGCCACAACCTGAGTCCAGTTAGCGATACGCGGTGCCATCGCCTGAATCTAGTGAGCAAGGAGCGGTTCTGCCTCAAAACTGCCTGTCAACAGCTTCATCTGCGCGGTGCTAGGTAGGCCCTGTTCCGGACTTTGTATTTTCATTTTTTGTGTGTTTTTGGATTACTTTTTGATGAATTGTATATTCTGTAGTCACTTTGATTGTTGTATTCTTTCTGCATTCAAAGAGAGTTTGTGTTTCTTGCATTGGAGTTTACATTATTTTCTTTGCTTGAAACCTCTTTCTCTTTTCTGTAGATATTATTCATTGGAATTGAAAATATACATTTCATTTTCAAGGTTTTGGTTTATTATGGACTTTGAATGCATGAGTGATCCATGTTGTTTTGTGTTAGAATAATCATCCCATATTTAGCTACCTCAGACATTAATTAATCCATTTTTTGTCTTATTTTCCTAATTTCCATATTCCACCTTATGCAAGTTGTCTTCCACATCTCCAAAGTGGTCAAACTTGCTAAATTTAAGTCATGGGGCACTTGGGAAACCACTTGGAATCAAATATGCTTTATTCCTGGCCTTCCTAGTGCATGTCTTCTTTTTCTGCTTTATTGCCTGCTTTTGCTGAGTTTTAAGGCAATTCGGAAAGTTTGACTAGGTGAAGTTAACTTGTTTTTTGTCCTCATCATCCTCCACTCTTTTCTCCTATGAAAATAATGTATGAGTTTTCCTTCCATCATCTATTAGCTTTCCTAATTGATTTTTCCAATTTGTGAGCTCCTAGACAGATTTGGAAACTGCTTTATGCACCTATGGGGGATTTGCTTAGATTTAGTAAGCCTGCTTTTGACCAAATCTGAATGGCATCCTTATGCATTTGAATATCTCATGTAATTATTTATTGTGGAAACCTATGACTTCACAGTGTTTGCTATTGTACACTTATTCAATACAGATTAGTGTTCTACTCCATATTCAGTCTCCTTTGTGTGTAATTTGCATGTGTAATTTGCATGTGTAACTGGCAATTTTTGTGAGTGTAATTGTTCTAACACCTGGTTTCAATTTCCACATGGTATTGAGGCCTTTGTAAATCTATTTCTCTCCTTCCAATTTTTTATTGCAGGTTCGACATCATTGACTGGGAGCATTATGCTAACTGAAGGGACAATTTCTGAGCTATGGATCAATCTCAGAAGATCATATTGACTCCATTTAACTTCTTTGAATGGAAAGCAGTGATGGAGATACTGTTGAGAGAAAAATTCCTCTACAGAGTGACTATGGAAACAGAAGCAGAGCCTAATGTAGCTGCAGAGAAAATTAAATGGCACAACAGGAGGGATGAGGCCTATGGTCTCATGTGTCTGAGCATATCCAGAGACCTCCTTTTCCATATTGATGGATTGACATCACCAAATGAAGTATGGGAGAAGCTTGTTGAGATTTTTGGTAAGAAATATGAGATGAGGGGACATCAAATTGAAAATTAATTGATCTCCCTAAGTCCCAATAGCTTTGAATCCCTGCAACTCTATTTTTCCAAGTTCAAAGCCCTTGTTTTGCAACTAAAACGGCGTGGGATCGAAAAGAAGGATGAGAAACTAGTTTTGGCCATACTCTCAAAGCTTGGCCCTAACTATTCAGTGTTTTTTTTGACCTTCCATGCCACAAAGTTGACAGCTTGAGCCTGGAAAATGCCTAGCCTTGCATATTTCATGGAATCTCTCACACAAGAACAAGATAAATTGGTGATGATGGGCACCATCAAACCTTCCAAAGACCAAGCTCTGGTTGCTGGAGATTTGAGGGTGGATTCAAAAGGCAAGAAGAAAGCTAAGAAGCCACCTGAGCAAAAGAGAGACAAGAACAAGTCTCCAGAGGAGCCCTAAGGTTCCAAGAATAACTTCCAAAAGAAGAAGAACAAAGGAGAAATGAGCAAGTGTGCATACTACAGTAAGGGAAATCATCCTGAAATATCCTGCATGAAGAAGCAAATTGACATGCTGACCCAACTCCTGGAGAAGAATGGAATCTCCCTTCCTGATAGCTCAAAGAAGAGGGAAGGAGGATCAAATTCAAAAGACAGAGAGAGAGTTCATGCATTGGTTGCTGGCACATCAATCTCACCTAGTTTCATCATTGATTCTGGAGCTTCAAGACATATGGTTTCTACCAAGGAGGCATTCACCTCACTTGACATGTCGAAAGGTCCACCAATAGTACTGGGAGATGACTCTCTCACTGAAATTTTGGGCAAAGGGAGGATTGATCTTGAACATGGTAAGTTAAGAAATGTATTGTATGTTCCAGGTCTTGCCTCTAACCTCTTATCAGTGTATCAAATGACCCACATAGGGTCTCCAAAGAAGGTCACATTCTCCCCTGATGAAGTTGAGATCACAGAGATCTCAAGTGGTAAATTCATTGCAAAAGGAGTTGCAAATCACACTTCAAAGGTATACATGTTCTCACACTTCCTACCCTACTCAAACCCCTCTACTCTTCTGATTCATGCTAATGAGGAAAGCAAGCTTTGGCATGAAATATTTGGCCACCTTAATTACAAGTATCTTTCTTATCTTAGTGAAAAATAAATGGTCATAGGGTTACCAAATATTAAGTTTTCCAAAGGAGTCTGTCAAGGTTGCATCTTAGGAAAACACCCAGAGCATAAATTTGAGAAAGCTAGTCATGAGAGAACCTATGCACCTCTTGAGTTGAACCATAATGATGTTGCTGGCCCATTTCCTCATATGTCAATGAGTCAGGACAAATATGCATTGACATTCATATATGACTTTTCCAAATATTGTTGGGTTTACTTCCTGAAACACAAGTCTGAAGTTTATGGCCTCTTCAAAGTCTTTAAGGCTTTGATTGAAAACTAGTCTAGGAGGAAACTCAAGGTCCTCAGATCTGACAATGGTGGTGAGTATTTCAAGTCTGAGTTCATTCAATATTTTGTAGATGCATCATTCTATCCCTTACACACCACAACAAAATGGTGTTGTTGAGAGGAAGAACATATCACTGAAAGAGATGGCAACATGCATGATGGAGGCTAAGAATTTGCCACCAAATTTTTGGGCCAAAGCTATAAACTATGTAGCCTATATCCAGAATATGGTTCCTCATAAACATCTTGATGGTATGACTCCTTTCGAAGCATGGAGTGGGCACAAGCCAGATGTGACCCATTTCAGGATTTTTGGCTCAAGGGCTTGGGCTAGAATTCCAACAAAAAAGAGGAAGGCTTCACAGCCCCAAAGCCAAGAGTGTCTATTTGCTGGGTAGTCTAAAGATTCAAAAGGGTACAAGCTGATGAATTTTAGCACAAACAAATCCTTCATTGAAAGGAGTTTTCAGTTCCAAGAAGAGCCCCTAGTAGTAGTGAAAGTTGGAGAATCCTCTTCACCACCAGAACCATTGAATGTAAGTGAAGAGATAGTTGAACTTGATGATTCTAATATGTCTGATAATGATTATTTAATTGCAGATCCTACCAATCCTACAAGACCAAAATAAGCAGCAAATACCATTCGTGCAGCTGGAGAACTAGCTGGAAATCCTAATGATCCTAGGAGGACTAGATCTCAGTTTGAGAGTGCTCTCTGCATGAAAGATCCTATGTTTGCAAAGAAACTCTATCTGATGGTTGAATCAGACCCACAGACATATGAATATGTATCAAATTATCCAAGATGTCAAACATCCATGAAAGAAGAGTTCATCTCACTCCAGAAGAACAACACTTGGGAGCCGATTGATCTTCCCCCAGGGAGGAAGCTAGTTCAGTGTAAGTGGGTTTACAAAACCAAATTTTCTGCTGATGGTTCACATTTGAAATACAAGGCCAAATTGGTATCCAAGGGCTACTCACATGTACATGGCATAGACTACAATGAGACCTTTGCACCAATGGCAAAGATGGACTCCATTAGGCTAGCGCGCCCTTAGCCATTGCAGCTTCGAAGCAGTGGGAGGTACATCACATGGATGTGAAGTGTGCTTTCCTGAATGGAGATCTCACTAAAGATATTTACATGTAGTAGCCTCAAGGATTTGCTACTAATTCATCTCTTGTGTGCAGGCTAAAGAAGTCATTGTATGGGCTTAGGCAAGCCCCTAGGGCTTGGTATGCCAAGATTGATAGATTTCTGCTATCACTGAATTTTGTTCGATGCAAGTCAGATCCAAATGTATATTTGAAGCTGATTCATGGTTCATTAATGATTATTTTTTTGTATATTGATGACCTTCTCATTACAGGAAGCTCAAAGGATGAAATTTCCTCCTTGAAGGATGCAATGAACCATGCATTCTCAATGACTAATTTCGGCTTATTGAGCCAATTCTTGGGGCTCGAGATTGCTCAAACCAAAAAAGGAATCAAAGTGCATCATTCCAAGTATGCCTTATATTTTCTGAACAAATTCAACATGAAGGATTGCAAGCCAAGCAAGACTCCCTTCCTTTCAGGAGTTAAGCTTGAAGAAGTTGATTCTTCACCTATGGTAAACAATACACTGTATAGGAAATTGATTGGATGTTTGTTGTATCTTACACATACTCAACCTGATATTTCTTATGTAGTAAGTGTGGCTTCAAGATACATGGATCGGCCTCATGAGATCCATTGGAGAGAAGCCAAAAGGATCCTTAACTTTGTTCAGGGAACAAGGACTCATGGGATCTTTTACAAAGCTAAATCTGATCTTGATTTGATTGGGTTTACTGACAGTGATTGGGTGGGTGAAAAAATAGATCGAAATTCAACATCAAGATATGTGTTCACACTTGCTAAAGGACCAATCAACTGGTCAAGCAAGAAACAAAGTGCCATTGCACTCTCATCTACAGAAGCAGAGTACAGAGGAATTGTAAATGCAGCAACTCAATGTTTATGGTTGCAAGGGTTACTTGGTGAGTGTGGCTTCGAATCAGAATACTCAACTACTATCTATTGTGATAATCAGAGTATCACTCAAATCTACAATGATCCAGTTCAGAGACAGAGAACCAAACACATTAAGATCCATATGCACTACATCAGACAACTTGTGCATGATGGCACCATTCACCTACTCTTCTATTCATCTTCAGAACAAGTAGCAGATATCTTCACCAAAGTTTTTTGTGAGAAGACATTCAGCAATCTCAAATCACTACTAGGGATTGCTGATCATGCTGTGAAGCATGAGTGATGACAATATTTTCAAATTTTGTTTTACTATCCATGTTTAAGGGAGGATTTTTCCCACTAGGTTTTTGCCTCTTTCCTTTGTTAAATGGACATGCAGTATGTAAAGGGTGACTAAGCCTTGTTGCTAGGCCCTATAATTTTCTGATATTTTTACTCATAAGTCAGGCTTAAGGGGGGGTGTTAGAATAATCAACCCATAGTTAGCTACCTTAGACATTAATTAATCCATTTTGTGTCTTATTTGCCTAGTTTCCATATTCCACCTTATGCAAGTTGTCTTCCACATCTCCAAAGTGGTCAAACTTGATAAATTTGAGTCATGCAGAACTTGGGAAACCACTTGGAATCAAATCTACTTTATTCCTAGCCTTCCTAGCGCATGTCTTCTTTTTCTTCTTTATTGCTTGCTTTTGCTGAGTTTTAAGGCAATTGGGAAAGTTTGACTAGGTGAAGTTAACTTGTTTTTTGTCCTCATCACCCTCCACTCTTTTCTCCTATGAAAAGCATGTATGATTTGTCCTTCCATCATATATTATCTTTCCTAATTGATTTTTCCAATTCGTGAGCTCCTCGACAGATTTGGAAACTGCCTTATGCACCTATGGGGGATTTGCTTAGTTTTAGTAAGCCTACTTTTGACCAAATTCGAATGGCATCCTTATGCATTCGAATCTCTCATGTAATTATTTATTGTGGCAGCCTATGAATTCATAGGGTTGGCTATTGTACACTTATTCAATACAGATTAGTGTTCTTCTCCATATTCAGTCTCCTTTGTGTGTAATTTGCATGTGTAATTGTCAATTTTTGTGAGTGTAATTGTTCTAACACCTGGGTTCAATTTCCACATTTTGAGTCTTTCTATGCTTGGGTGATTCATGTTTCCTTTTGCATGATGATTTTTTCAGTGCTTGGTAGGAAATATTGGTTCTTCGTTTCCTTATCTGTTGCAAAGAGAAGTTTTAGTTTTCTCTCTTTTTCACTTTATTCACAAGTTTGTTGAATGATTTTCTTCTTGTTTTGTGCATGATTGTTTGAAATTCTAGATCTTACTTTCATTGAAGAAGAAATATTTTTTTTCAGCTTTGCGTGCATTAGAGTTAGATTTGTTTGGAAACATTAGTGAAATCATCTTTCCATTAAGCTTTTATGCTCTTTTTCAAGCATGAAAAGATAGGAAACATTTTTTATTTATGTTAGATGTTCTCTAGATCTATTTTTTATTTTTGCTTTGAAGATTGTTTGGGGTGCATTGATATTTCACTTTTCGTTTGAAAAGATAGAATTGCTTTTGCATTTGGGTGTGCATTTTTTGGAAGAAAAGTAAATCTCTCTCCCTCTCTTAGGTAGAATTTCATTGAAGAGGAAAACTTGCATTATCATATAGATCAGTGTGCATATTCTTTAAATTCAAGTTTTCACTCCATGGTTCCACCTAAACGCGTAAGATAAAATTAACGGTAGTACTAGGTTAAGACTTTTAGCACTTTGAGTAATAAGTTAGAGACATGTTCTGGCGTCGTTAAGCGTAGGAGCTGTCGTTATTTGTCTGTATTACATCTCGGCACTCATGCGGTTCTTCCACGTACCGTCGGTATATCGAAAATCCTTTCACATACCCTTGAGGTATATAGAAAGGAACTTCACATACTCGATTGTATATTGGAAGGCCCCTTGTGAACGGTTATGCATTAGACAACACTACTACCAATTCGAGCTCCCACGTACCTTGAGTATATCAGCAGACCCTTTTAGGAATCCTCAAACCATTTGAGTTATCCTTTTTGCCTGTCCTATGAGGTTCCTGAATCTTATCCACTCCTTTCACATGTTTGCTTGTTTCTTTTAGTTTGAGTAGTACTTGCTTATGCGTGGTAGTTAAGGGGTTATTAGAGAGTTTAGAGATGTCATACTCATCTAGGACTACCACTCAAGAGGTCCCTTTCTAAGGTGTACCTTTTGTATTCCCTTTAAGTGAAGGTATTGGTCCTCCCTTTATTGCCACTCTAAATCTTCTTGGATTAACTATAGGATTACCAATCTGGTTGTTTAATCTGATAATTCCTGTTACACCTAATGTCACCTCTCCTTTGAGAGAGGATCGACCTCAACCTAATCTCTCTCCTTCTTCGTCGGTTGTGGCTTCGTCTCTTTCTTCTTCTTCGCTTGACCAAAGCTTTATGGTTAGTAGTCATGGTGATAAGAAGAAGAAGGGGAAGGGTAAAAAGAAGAAGGATAAGAAAGAGAAAAAGAAGTAACCATCTGCTCTTGATGGTTCTCATTCTAAGAGAACACCCGGAAAACCCAAGTTCCCTTATAAGCTTTGCAAGGGGAACCACCTTCTTAAGGAGTGTCTCGATCTCTCCCATGTACAAGAAGAGTGATATAAAAGGTACAAACCATCTGTCACATCAACCTCTGATCATCATGTTGACGATACTCCCTCAACCAGCGACTCATTGGTAAAAGTTCATAAGGGTAAAGTTTTGTATCCTTGTTTGATATGCAAGGCTATGCATCGTACTTTTCTTTGTCCAAGCATGGATGAAGATTCGCATTGGCTGGAAAATATTACTGATCATCAATAGGTGATTCCAACAAGTGATAGTAAGTTATCCCTTGATTCCTCGCTGGTTGACCAAGTGATCAATTCATATTCATCTATGGTTGATCCCACTCTTCCTTTGGAGAGTGAGATTGAAGTGGTTGAGTCGATGTCATCTCCACCTGATCCCACTCTTTCATCAAAGAGTGTTAAGACTGAAGTAGTCTCTTTGACCAAATCTTCGTCTTGTTCTTCTCTTCCAGTAGGGAATGAACTTAAACCTACTAAAGTTTTTATGCTTCATTCTAATTGTTCTCGACAAGCGAAAATTTTGTCTGTTTCAATAGAACCCTCTCCAGGTAATGAGGTTATTTCCTTTGACTAGAGTAACCTAACAAAGTCTTGTCTTCGTTTGATTGTTCCTTTCCAGATAGATATGAATGTTACTGCTAGGCGGATACTTTGCACTATTATTGACGAAGGGGCTTCTGTTACTATTCTATCCTCGATTGCTTGGCAAGCTTTAGGTTCTCCTCAGCTTGTGCCAGCCACCGATCAGATACTAGCTTTTAATCGCAAGCCTACCTCACCTTTAGGGACCCTTCCTTGTTTACCTATTACATTAGGAGGGAAAACTGTCTGTATTGATGTTATGGTGGTCCAAGGTCCTTTAGATTTAAATCTGCTCTTTGGACGTGATTATGTTTATGCCATGAAGGTTGTTGTGTCCACACTCTTTAGAGTTATTCATTTTCCCCATGATGGGAAGTGTAGAACGAGCAAATCGATAAGTCGACTTGAATGAGAGCTGACTTAGTCGATGAGCCGACTAAGTCGATGGGCCGACTAAGTTGATGGGCTGACTTAGTCGATCAGTTGACTAAGTTGGTCGGCCGACTAAAAGCTAGAGATTAGGTCAACCTCCTAAGGTTGTGTCGGTTCACCAAACTGACCAATAGTTATTTTGTAACCGTTCTGTAATCATATATATTAGGCTGTTGAGCCAGATGAGAAGTCAATTCAGTTCTCTGTGTTGTATGGACTCATTTGTATAATATAATCTGTTTATTCACCTATCTGTTCTTATCTCTTGTCTCTGTTTTATATTTATATATTTTTTAGTGTGTATTATTGGTAACCTTATGTGATCTATGAGATTACAACATTGGTTTCGTTGCCAGTAGTACACGACTGGAATGTATGCAAATAGATGATACCAGAGCAGAAGATTAAGGACTGCTGGGAATGTAAAGTTGCAAACTATTTGCAGAATTACACGTGAAGGAACAAATTAACGGTCGCACAAGCAAAAGAAATATTTTTCACAGAGAAGCATGAAAATTTTGTCGAATCAGTGCCCCAACTTTTGAAGAAATTCCTGGATGAGAAATCCGGACAGGATTAAAGAACAATAGTTGCTGGAAATACTGATCTGCAGAGGTAGAACAAACTTGTCGAAGTGGTTTGAGAAAATCGTCGACGACTTCTGTGAGGAGCAAGCAGTCGAAGACAGAACTTCGGTCGAAACAGTCAAAGAGAAATTTTATACAGATCTCATCGAACAATTTATGTGCTCCCTACCGACCTTCCTGTTCAAATTCTCGATCAAGAAAGGAGCAGGACATATCATTGAACCTCGTCCATCACTTCACGAACTACCATAAAACTCTAACTGGGTGGAGAAGCAAAGGAAGTGGGAAACGTTCATTGCAAAAAGGGAGTGGGAATACTTCCTAAGCAAATAGACTGAACTATCTGGGCTTTCTAAAAAGCGTCGGGTAGGCTATGGGGGGGTAGCTGGTCATATGTCGAGATAGAGTATAGTGGATCTTAGTCAACTACAACCAGATATCAGTCACCAGTAATGAGAAGTCGACTAAAAAGGAACCTAAGAGAATAGTATCATATGAAGATATGTCGGACATTCAAAAAATAGAAAGGGAAGAGAGACACCAGATAACGGAAGCAAGACGAGAAAGGGCCTTAGAACTGCACAGAAGAAGAATTCCTAGGGAGAACGACCAGGAAGAGAGTCTACCAGAGTCAGGTCATGACTGACATGAATAAGGCGTGGAACAAGAAGCATCCCTTGAGGAGGAAGAATTGTGGATAGAGCGGCCAGAAGCTCTCCAATTAAGAGCTCCCAATGAAGGAACAACCCTCTCTCCATTGAATCCGTGTACTCGAATACAAACTATTGTTGAATAATACCTCCGACTACGAGCTGGTGACTTTAGTATATGGAGTCGACTAGGCGATAACACGTGTATTGGTCAACACCTCATTATATGTCGACCAGAGGAAGGGAATTGGGTGACCTTTCAAGTGGCACCCTCCAACAGAAGTATCCACTTGCTATTATCAACACATGAAGGAGTGCCCCCCCCCCCCCCCCCCCCCTGCCAAATACAGCTTTAGAAGAAACAGAACATTCAGAACTGCGAAAAAATAGTTGCAGTGGACCATCGACAACAGAAGTCGACATCAAACAACGACAAGTCGACGAAGAATCGACAACCGATGGGAACAGAAGTTTCGTCAACCAAAACTCCATAGAGATGAACACACCAATAACCCCACCACCCTCATCACCACCCCCACCTCCACCACCGCCACCTTCGAAGAGCAGTGACAGTGATTCAGACATGGGTCACAAATCAGCTCACATTCCTCTATATGAAGGGGATGAGGACCCCAGACGACATGGGTTCATCTGCGAGTCGACTTGGGGGGCCAACCAAGTTACAGAAGAGGATAGACAAATGGAACAGTTCACAGGTGCCTTAAGGAAAAAGGCATTGACATGGTATATGACCTTTTCGGAAAGACAACCTAGAGCGATAAAAGCTGAGATTAAGGCACAATTTTTGTCATTTTTCAAAACCCCAGATGCTAAGCACCTGGCCGCGAAAAAACTCAAAACCACATCACAAAAGCTAAGGGATAATGTCCGCGACTACGATAAGTGTTGGAAAGACCTACTGAGCTAGCTGGATTATGTTATAGATGAACAGTTACTAATCCAATGGTTTCTTGCAGGGCTATCTCACAAATTACACCGACACATCAGTCTGGAGATGTTCAAAACTTACAAATATGTGCTAACCAAATCTATTCAGGTGGAGATGGACGAAGACATACCTACTTACCCCACAGACCACAGATTGGAAGAACAACTTGAGAACATACAGAAGTCTCTGAAGGAACTAAGACTCAATAATCAGGAGATCTGGTGCACCAAATGCTCGACAGCCAACCATTCGAAAGATAACTGTCGACAAGAATATAGCCAACAAGACGTTCAATTCATATAGACCAAGTCCTTTTGTGAAATTTTCCAGGAGCATGGAGATCACTCGATGAAATATTTCCCGTTCAATATGAAGAACGGCAAGGCCTCCTGGTGTGCCATCTGTGAGACCAAAAGTCATAACATGGCTGACTATTAGTTAAACCTGAAAAACTGACAGAAATATCAGGTGGTCTACCAAATGAATGCAGTGGCACGGCATAATGAGCAAAACAATCTAGCAAACGATCCAAACGATCAAAGATACGATGGTCGATGATATGAGCATCGGTACGATAATCAACGCTCAGGCTACGAAGGAAGAGATCGATTCCTTGGGAATCATGACAATCGACTGCATTGACCCATCTAGTGCTTCACCTATTATAAAGAGGGTCATCGGTACACAAACTGTCCATACAAGGATAGAACTGATCTCAAATTCTGTACTCACTATGGGGTAGGGGATCACTCACTAGAGGATTTCCCTACCATGTTAGAAAAAATCAATACAAAAAAAATGTTAATGTCTTGTCCTGTGTGCAAAAAAATGATGTAATAACAACCAAAAATTTACATATTGTAACTCGAAAAGGAACAAAAATAGGAGCTGATAACCCACGAATCAGTAAAATAAAAGAGAAAAATGTCTATCCTGACCCACTGAAGGAAAAACAAATATATAACGAAGCAACTAATGTATTCAAAGAAATTGCACGACAAGAAAACAGTCAGAACAGTCGACCTAACACAATAAATGAATTAATCCAGCTCGTTCAAATAGACAATGTAGTATCCCAGTTTATCAATTTGCTGTATGAAATAAAAGGTACCAGTCCTGAAAAACAAACAAAGAACATATGCAGCTTAAATCAAAAAGACAAAAGTGATGCTAACCCACTTGTCGACCTGGAAATCGAAGGTTATCACGTCCGATAAGTAGTGCTTGACTTCGGCTCACAAGTAAACATCATGACTCATGATACTTGGGAACAAATGGGCAGACCTCGACTTTATGAGTCAGGCATATACTTGAAACTAGCCGACCAAGGCCTAATCGAACCCATTGGAGTCTGGAAAAACGTCGACATGACTATAAAAGGAATTTCGACCAAGGTTGATTTCGAAATGATCGACCCTAAAGAGGGATCTAGTTCTTTCTCAGTGCTAGTCGGTCGACCTTGGGGTAGAAAGATGAAAGCATCCATATCCCTGGACAAGGAACGCATCAAGTTAAAAGGAAATGGACAAAAGGTCATTGTACCCATTCATCCATCTCAAGGGGAGCCTTGGAATGAACCTATTGATGAAGAAGTCAATGTCCGAAAACTCTACCAAATCCACAACAATGCAGACTACATAGAACCAAATATCCATGGAGAACTTTACTGGGGTAACCAAGACTCAGTTGGTTATAATTTCGACACAAAATTATATGGTTGGGAGTTCAAGAACTACGAAACACAAGCAAGAGGGTGCCGGACTATACAAAAAATGTAGAAAAATCCCACCCAACAATGCTTCATAGTATCCATTGTCCCAAAAATCTTTGAAAAGAAAATGAGGGAACACCCTACCTTACAACTGACCAACCTGAATACCACACAACTACCAATATATAAGGAAAGGGAATCACCAATCATGCATGTCCAACAAGTCTCCAAAAATATTGGTGAACATAGCTAACTTCAAAGCTTAGTTGAAACTTTTACAGGACAAGATTCTAGATGGTGGGATAGCCATCAGACAAGACTACAGACCTGGACAACTGCTTCGACTTACTTTGTCGAAAGTTTTGGAGGAAATAAGTTAACCCAACAAGCTCAGATCCCTGTATTAACTCAAAGACAGAACCCAGAAGATCATATCAAAATCTGTGAAAAGGAGTGGAGACAACTTGGATACAAGGATGAACAAGCATGGCCACACTTTTTCCCATCAACCCTAGCCGATTTACCAAACAAATGGTATAATATGGAAGAAGCTAGAGGTGAAACCTTGTTATGGCACGAACTCAGGGAAAATTTTATTAAAGATTTCAACTTTATACCTCAAAATGAAAATTTGGTCGAAACAACAAAACAAATTAAATAATTTATCCAACCGACCAAAAATAAACCCTTACCAGACCACCGACAGATAAGGAAATGTAACAAAATACAAACACAGCTAAAGCCTCAGTCGACAAGATTACAATTAGAAAATGAAAACATAGAAGGAAAAAGCTTTAGATGGAAGACCAACCATGTCGAAACAACAAAACCTATTTGCACCATCTTGAAATTCGAAACAACAGACAAAACAGATACCGACAGAATGACTGCAGCCAACTTCCCTTCCACATTCTCATAGTTCAAAGAAGGAATGCAAACGATCAATGAAGCCAAAGCACCAGAGTGGCTAGATGCTAAGTTCAAAACTAAAGAATTTGACATCTCAAATGATGATCGACCAAAAATGGCAAATATTGGAGACTACTAGAGCAAACAACAAACCACAGAAATAGTGAACTTACTAAGGGAATTCCAAAATATAATTGCTAGAGATTACAAAGACCTCAAAGGCTTAGTCCATGAAATGGGAGAAATGAAAATTGATACTAAACCTGATGTTCGACCCGTGAAGAAAATACCTTATAAACTAGCTCACAAATACAAGGATACATTCAAAAAAGAAATTGATAACATGTTAGTAGTAGGAATCATCTACCCTATCGATCAATCAAAATGGGCAAGTCCAATGGTTGTGCAGCCTAAGAAACATGACCTGACCAAATTGAGAATTTGTTTCGACTTCATGGAACTAAACAAAGTAACATTGACAGACCCATTTCCAACCCCTTATGCAAATGAAATCTTGAATGAAGTTGTAGGACATGAATGCTACTCATTTACGGATGGATTCTCAGGCTATAACCAAGTACCAATAGCTAAGGAGGACTAGAAGAAGAAAACCTTTGTGTGTGAATTTGGTTCCTTTGCTTACAAAGTTATGCCTTTTGGATTAAAGAATGCACCTATAGTGTTCTATTGAATTGTTGTTAAAAATTTTCAAGAATACATTTACAAGACCATGGCAGTATACTTTGATGACTGGAAAATATACTCCACACTGAAAGACCATTGCAAATGGCTCCAACTTATGCTGGAGAGATGTCGACAGATTCAACTCTCCCTAAATATCAATAAATGTATATTTGTGACCCCCATAGGGATATTATTAGGGCACATTATCTATAAGGAAGGTATTAAGGTCGACTTTGTAAACATTAAAATTATCCTCGACCTGAAACCACCAATAAACCCCAAACAAGTCAGGGTGTTACTTGGCCACACAGGCTATTACAAAAAATTCATAAGATATTATTCAGATATGACATATCCTCTTGAAGAACTAGTAAGGGAAGATCAAGAGTTTAACTAGACAGATGAATGCCACATATCATTCAAAAAATTAAAAAGAAAACTAGTCGAAGCCCCCATCCTAAAGTTCCCAAACTGGTCGATCAAATTCCATGTTCACATTGAAACATCAGGGCTAGCAATAGGAGCAATCCTAACTCAACCAGGAGATGATGGAATGGATTATCCTATAATTTATAGCAGCAGAAAATTAAACAAGGATGAAAGAAACTATTTGACCATAGAACGAGAAGCCCTAGGTATGGTCTTTTCCCTCCAAAAATATCGACATTATCTCTTAGCTAACCCGTTTATATTCTATACCGACCATCAGGCCCTAAATTATATTGTCAATAAACCACTCCATCATGGAAGGATTTGTCGATGGCTACTTCTCTTCCAAGAATTTGAGTTTGAATTCATTGTCCGACCAGGCAAGTTAAATGTTGGTCCCGACCATTTATCTTGGATCAACACAGGAGAAGAACCAACAGGAGTCGACAATGACTTACTTGATGCACATTTATTTCAGATAGAAGCCGTCCCAGTAGAACTAGAAGAAATAGCTCAGTTCTTAGAAGATGGACATGCACCAAAAGGTATGAGCACCAAGAAAAAGCAGATCTTAGCTATGAAGGCTGCACCATATAGTCTCATCAATGGATTTTTATACAAAATGGGATTAGATGATATCCTCAGAAGGTGTGTACTAGAACATGAATGAGACCACATCCTGCATGAAGCACACTATGGACCTGTAGGAGGACATTTTCAAGCTGACACAACTACAAATAAAATCCAACAGTCAGGACTATGGTGGCCGAAACTCCACAGAGATTGCAAAAATTTTGTTAGTCAATGTGAAAAATGTCAACGACTAAGCTGACCCCTGCCTAGTACAGAAATGCCCTTGATATCAGTAAACCCTAGTCTCACATTTGAAATCTAGGCCATAGACTTCATAGGACATTTCCTATACCAGCAAAAAGGTTAGGTGCAAGGTATATCATTACTGCAGTGGAATATGTTACTAAATGGGCAGAAGTTGAACTAGTTGATACATGTTCTAGTGAGATAGCTGCTAAGTTTATATATGAGAATATAATCACTAGATTTGGATGTCCACTAACCCTGATTAGCGACCAGGGGACACACTTTATCAACAAAACTATCAAAACCCTAACCAACCAGTTTCAAATTGACCACCATCGAAGTACAGCATATCATCCTCAGTCGAATGGAGCAATTGAAGCATTCAATAAAACATTAACAAGAGGATTAACCAAAATATGTAATGTGACAAGCATGACTGGGATGAGGAAATACTTGCAGTTTTATGGGCATACAGGAACATCCTATAAATGATCGACCGACCAAACTCCTTTTCGACTAGTCTATGGACAAGAAGCAGTAGTTCCACTACACTTCTGACAATAGACACCTATTATCACAGAAATACCACATGTTGATGTCGAACAGGGAAGGAAGGACTCACTATTTCAACTCAGCAAGCTGGAAGAGCACCGACTCATGGCCATACAACACCAAGAAATTGAAAAGCAACAACAGAAAGCATGGCACAACTGAAACATCAAGAACAAAAACCTGTCCGTCGACGACCTTGCTTTACTATACAATAGTCACGTCAAAGGAAAACCTAAGAAAATCCACACATAATGGATGGGACCTTACGTTGTCGAAGAGATACATCCCAATGGATCAGTCCGACTAAGGACCTTACAGGGCATGATATTTTGGAAGCTCGTTAATGGAGCCCGATTAAAATGCTACAAAAACTAAATCTAGACCCAAAAAAAAATCATATAACGACCATATCTGTCAACCAAAATCCATAAAAAACTAAAAATTCCAAAAACAAAATAATACCCTATAAACATAAAACCATGATAGGAAATCACCACCTCGACAACCGCCATCATGACCATCGACCTAGCACCATCGACCACTTTCATCAACCGACTACTTCTATCGACCATTCTCATCACTGACACCAACCGATGATTTCGATAGTCCCATCACGCATTCATGACATTGAGCGCTGAAAGCAATTCACCATTAACACACACTCGTGTACTCCATCTCCAACATCACATCCGCCATTAATACACCCATCACCGCACACAACCACAACATCACCTATAAATACTGGATCACCGAAGGTTCATTCACTGCAACCTATACAGATAGAGCATCAGAGCATCCAGTCGACCAAAAGCTGAGAACCCCTTCATGACATCGACCACCAAACCGACACAATGGCCCCCAAACAAACTAGAGCCTCGACTAAAGCCAAGGAGATACAAGCTGCAAATACACCTTTAGTCCGCAGGCTGAAAAACATCAAAAACACCAAAGTACAAGAAGGCTCATGGAAAAAGCTATGGACCAAAATACAAGAATGGGCCTTTGTCGACAAAAATGCCACTCAAGCAGCAGAGAAAATCAAACGCAACACTTTCTTCAGCTATGCCAACGCACCTCTGATGGCCAGCTTTAGTGGAATGAAGGAAGCTGTTGTCAAATTCATCATCAGTCGATATCACAATGGCTAATTCTACTTAGATGAGCCTGTCGACATCTCTGGAGATGTCATCTCCAAACTAACCGGTCTCTCTAATAAAGGAGACCCCGTACCAATTGGAATCAAAGAAGGACTGGTCGAAGAGCTCACTGGGTCACCTTCCGGTAAAAACTCCAAAGGGTTGATGATTATCCAAATCACAACCCGAATGCCACAGATTGTGGCCAAAATCATTGCAATAACACTCACTCTAGCAGGTCGAGGTAGAAACCTTAAGTTAGAACTGCTAGAAGCCGTCGACACCATTGCCACCGACAAATGACTATACAGATGGGGTGATTATGTCACCGACATGGTGAATACCATTTGTAAGAGATGTCAAGAAATGGGGGGAATCATCAAGTTCCCCTACCTCATCTTATGGATTTTCATGTACCACATCTTCCCAGAGGGGAGCCCAGTATTTAAGGAACCGTCGAAGTTCGACATGTAGAGGTTTAAACCCTTCTCCCAGAAAGGAACCTTGCACAAACTGGAGCGCAAGAAAGTATTTATGGAGAACTGGTTCCAACAACTAAAATTCTACACGACTAGATGGAGGGTGCCTCAAAAAATCCAATGAAATCTACCAGCGAACTCCCACATCCAGCTAGAGCTCAACCATAACTCAGTGTGGTACATGTAGGGCGACAATTCCAATGCCAAAGCCCTCGACTATTATCCATCTGTCGACCAGATCTTCCGATAATTGTCTCGACAGGACAAGACAAAAGTACCAGTACTAGCAGTAGCAAAACAGATCGACTTCTTGATCGAAGAGCCACTCACGGACCAGAAAAAATAGGAAGACTATGAGCTCAACCTCTACATCAACACATTTGTGTTGGAGGAGACATCGGTCGAACACACCAATCGACTGCAAATAACTATCAAACCTCCGACAGCCAAGAGAACAGAACCCCAAACCGCAAAACCAAATCCATATCTACAACAGCAAATAACTCCTTCGGCTACAGAAAGTGTCATCCCGACTCAGGTACTGACAGGCGAGATAGAGCCCGACAACCCTGAGTATGCTATTACAAAAATCATTATTCGAAAACTCACAAAATAAATAGCAGCAACCAGGAACAAAATAAAAATACAAGAACAACAACAAGGTAAAGGTAAGCGCAATCTTATCATTGCCAAATCATCAGAGGATGAGGATGAACTGGCAGCCATGGCCCTCAACATCATAGAGGATGCCGTCGCAAATAAAGTGCCGGTCAAAATTCAATTCCAGCGCTTTGTCGATGCAGGAGCACAAGCAGGTCGACCGAAGAAAGCAAATACCATGACAATGCCTGAAAACATCGTTGATCTTGTCTCAACACCTCCACCCCCACCACTAACAAAAATAACCGAGGAGCAAGCACCAACAACACAGTCAGTCAGCCCCCTCGAATTATACAAAAGTGCGATGCCAGAGACGATAAAATAAAAATTCGACAGAGATAGCGACTTGCAAGCTCTCTTTGAGAAACTGCCTGCGATTTTCACGTCGGCTCAAAAAATATCCACAAAAGAACCTATCTTCATGTCTGGAGGACACCAACCAGAACAAAACCCACAGTCCCCAATCATTCCAACCATCTCGTCAATTTTCAAAAGAAATCCCGACAAGGAATCCCAAGTGACTGCACATCGATCCTCAACTATTGCACCAACCGACCCCGTACCCCAAGCCAACCTACCAGCCACTGCACCAGCTGAAGAAGAAGAGACTGAGGAGGACATAACTCGACAAATCAACCAAATGTTCTCCGACATCGACTCGCCCCCTCAACCCGACAAACCACCATCTCCACCACCACCACCACCCCCCGACTCAGACAAAGACCCACCACAACGAACTGCATCCACACAACCAGAGGTGGTATTCATCCCACCTCCCCAACTAGAGAAACCATCGACTTCTATCCCACAAACCAAAGACCCCGCCTCAATGGTTGCAGCTACACAAGAGGCAAACAAAGAAAATCACAAGAAGAGGAAGAAGAAATAGAAAAAGGAGCATCATGGAAAGCCTCCCAAACTCCAAATTAGCTTGAAGGATGCAAGCTCCTTGACCGACACAAAGATGGGCCAAATCCTAAAAACCCTAGTGAAGGAAGCAAAGACAAGGAGTGAGCGAAGAAATAAATAACTCAAGGACAAAAATGTAGAACAGGTCGAGTTTCTCGGTAAATGCAGGAATTTGGCCCAGTCCATCATGCCAGGCCCCATAGAGATCGACACAGATAGACCACTTGAAAGAGCGTATCAGTTATTTGAGAGCATGGTGTCAACCCTCCAAGCGCACATTCAAGAAACAAAGGAGCAACAAAAAGAGAAAACTTCCCGACTCCTCATGGCACAGCACACTGCATTTTCTAAAGCATATAAAGTATTTCAAGATCATATGGAGGAGTCTATCATAACCGAAGAAGTATTAAGAGACTGGCCTACTCACTATGGGCAACTTTATCAACAAACTCGATAGACTCGATAAGGGATCTAGGCACTAGAGAGCAGAAAGACAACCAAGGAAGCACTTAGAACGACAATAGAAGAACAGATAGTGCTTGAAACCACCAAACTACAAAAACTGGAAAGACAAGCACATCAGTGGGTACAACAAGCTCTCCCTAACTTAGAGAAAATTGACATCATCTGTCTGCAGATGAAACGACTTATTGAAACTGCAGAGGAGAAGGACCAGTTTATGGGTCCCGAAATGGAGAAGCATTAGAGGAAATTTCAACTCAAAATGGGCCTTTTAACTTTTATTCAAATTCCATGTCATCATGTGTTAGCCAATGAAATTGCTTTAAATTTGAAATATCGTATAGGTCTTAAACACTTTTTTAATATAAATTTGGGGATAGGTATCATAAAAAAAACTACTTTTTTGTTTTTATTTTCGACATATCTCCCCGTGTTTTTACTCAAATTTTGATCGGGAGAGCTCGTTGGATGCGGAATTAAATTTTTCATCCAATGAGTACCCATTCGGAATACTTTTAACGGACCTCGCTACCCCAAAAACAAGAAATAACTAAAAAAATGGAATGATGATGTCATCATTCCATTTTTTCAGGTATTTCTTGTTTTTGGGGTAGCAAGGTCTGTCAAAAGTATGCCAAGTGGGTACTCGTTGGATGTGGAATTTAATTCCGCATCCAATGAGCTCTCCCGATCAAAATTTGAGTAAAAACACGGGGAGATATGTCGAAAATACAAACAAAAAAGTAGTTTTTTTCTTTTCTTCCTCCAAAATTAATAAATATTATTTTATTAATTCATTTTAGGAGGCCCATTTTGAGTTGAAATTTCCTCTAATGATAGCTAAAGTCTCCATCGTAGAAAAGATGTCGATCTTGTCAAGCCTTACCACACTCACCATTGACATCTAGAAATTTTTACAGAGTTGGACAGATTTCCAACACCACCTAGCCATCACAGCCCCAGCCATTGTAGAAGTCTGTGTACAGAAACGACTGACCATCAGACTTCATAGCCCACCATAATAAATATTAAAGGCCAACAAGAATTTTGCACCTCCCTGTTTCTTCGGGATGAAGAAACATTTTGTTCATGGGGGAGATGTAGAACAAGCAAATCGATAAGTCGACTTGAACGAGAGCCGACTTAGTCGATGAGCCAACTAATTCGATGGGCTGACTTAGTCGATCAGTTGACTAAGTCAGTAGGCCAACTAAAAGCTAGAGATTAGGTCGACCTCCTAAGTTCGTGTCGGTTCATCGAACCGACAGGTAGTTATTTTGTAACCATTATGTAATCATATATATTAGGCTGTTGAGCTAGATGAGAAATCAGTTCAGTTCTCTATGTTGTATGGACTCATTTGTATATTATAATCTATTTATTCACCTATCTATTCTTATCTCTTGTCTCTGTTTTATATGTATATATGTTTTAGTGTGTATTATTGGTAACCTTATGTGATCTGTGAGATTACAACAGGAATATTGTGACCATTTATCAGCTTTCCTTTGTTACACCTGACCATTGCATTACTCCTAGTAATCAGACTACCCTGAATGTGGCGCAAGTTCTTGTGGTTCCTTCCCCTTCTTCTAGTTAGCTTCTTCCCATCATAGGTAAAATGGGGGGCATGGCTTTAGTCTATGGATATCATAATGGAGCTAAGTCACTAGCTTTTATGAAATGGGGGAAACCTACCAACCTCTGGATATCATGTTCGGTAGGAGCAGGTTTATGAGCATAGTTTACCTTTCGGTTTCAAGCTCGTTAAAAAATAAAACCACTCCTCAAGCATAGTTTACCTTTTGGTTTCAAGCTTGCATAAAAATGAAACCATTCCTTTGAGCAAAGTTCCCATTCTATGTCAAGCTCATTAAAAAATGAAACAGATGCCCCTGAGCAAAGTTCCTATTCTATGTCAAGCTCGTTAAAAAATGAAATAGATCTCCTCAAGCATATTTTACCTTTTGGTTTCAAGCTTGCATAAAAATGAAATCATTCCTGAGCATAGTTAAGTTTCTATTTCAAGCTCGTTAAAAAATGAAGTAGGTTTCCTTTAGCATAGTTTACCTTTTGGTTTCAAGATTGCATAAAAATGAAACCATGTTCTAATCATAGTTCATTTTCTATTTCAAGCTCGTTAAAAAATGAAGTAGGTTTCCTTAAGCATAGTTTACCTTTTGGTTTCAAGCTTGCATAAAAATGAAACCATTTTCTAAGCATAGTTTACCTTTTGGTTTCAAGCTTGCATAAAAATGAAATCATGTTCCAAGCAAAGTTACCTTCTGTTTCAAGCTTGTGTAAAAATGAAACAGATCCCCTTTCCTTGAGTTAAGTCTTCACTTTAGTGTTAGAACTTGGACATTCTTTTCACCTACCTGATTCTCATTCTTCCTACCCCCCTGGTGAAAATTTTCACATTAGTAACCAGGTTTTTAGGTTGGGTATGGAAGAAGAATCATCAAATGAAACGAAGCTTGGGGGTATGTTGAGCTGCTAGAAACCATCCTAGGGGTAAGCTTCGCTAGAAATCATGTTGGGGGAAAGATTCCAACCTCTGTATATCATGTTAATGGGTTTTTTCAAGAATAGTTTACCCATTGGTTTCGATCTTGCGTAAAAATGAAACCAATCCCTGAGAATTCTTTTAACTAATCTTCAAACTCATTAAAAATAGTAAGATGGTGTTGAGCTTACTTTTCATTTTTTGTGCTCTGCTTAAAACATGAAAAGTGGTTTGAGATTAGTTTATTACTTTTTCATGCTTTGGATTCAAACATGAAAAAGGTTAATGGAGTTCTCTTTAAACTCTTTTTAGGCTCCCTAAATAGGAAAATATCGTCGAGTGATCTTGACTTCTTCACGCTTGTTAAAGTATTTGAAGAGTCGTCCGTACGACGGTAGGTTATCTCTTTTTCAGTTCGGATAGGACTATTTACGAAAAATGAACACTCCAGCCAAGCATGACTAGAAGATTTCTCTAAGGTATGATTTTACACTTTTTCGGGCCTTAGAGACTAAATCATACGAAAAAAGGACCCCCTTGGAGTCTTCTTTCGTATTCGTTTAGACTCTTTAACCATGAACAATACCGAGTTTTATTTCTATGGGCTCATTAAATCAAACACTAAGGGACCCGTTTTGGGAATGAACCCCTCCTCTCTCAGGTTTGTAAAACATATGAGTCTGGACTTGTCTTCTGACAAGCTATATCGAGTGTTTGTTACCCTCTTTGAACTCGTAAAACTGAAAAGAGGCACTCATCTATCATGATGGGGGAAATGGGAAGGGAATCATTTTGCAAATAATGGCAGTTGTTTGTTGTTACCTTTGAACATGGCACTTATCTGCACAATCATGTCACTCAATTGGGTATTCATCTTATCTCCATGACGATCCACTTTCATGAGTCATGTCAATCCTTTTACTCTTTCAAAAGAATGCATTGTCCACTGTCGCATTGTGTTTCTATCTCATTCTAGTCATGCTTCCAATTATTTTGTCATGCCGCCCGATGTTCAAAGGGGATTTGAAAAAGTTTTACCTCTGCAATCTACACAGTCTTTGCATCAGTATCCTTGAGTCAGTCATATGGTTACTACATTCACATAATTCCAGAACTATGTTTTGATTTTTGTGTCGTCGATGTGGGACTCATCATGGCCCTCCTTCGATGAGACTTTTCCCATCGACATCAGCTTATCATCTGGGAAATAGTCTTAGAAACAATATTTAGTACCTTGAGATCTGTATGCCTTAATGATAGATTCTCTCGCTCTCGACATAGGTTCACATCACTGACCTTTGATTGATAGAATCGAATGGGTGTTCGACATCAGGACATCTATTCGCACTCAGTAGATTGTACTATAGTAACTTGGGAATCATTGACATTAATGGTGATCTCCCTCACACTTATTAACGGTTCACATCATTGACAAGTAATCAAGTGGTTTCTACTTTTTTTTTCTTCAAATCATTGCAATCACATGGATAGAATCGTACTTTGTGGAAGACGAGACGAAGACCCTGGGTATATGTTTAAAGTGCTCATTGTTTTCCCAACTTGCAATGGAGTTTTGTATATCTAGCATGGATCCACATTTGTATGGTCATGGCTATTCTCAAATTTGCGTCTGTATGACATAGATCTGCATTGTATGTATGGTAGCTATATCCAAGTTTGAGTCCTCTATCACATGGATCTACGTTGTATTCTAGTAGCCATGCTTGTTTATTCCTCTCATGGATCTGCCTTGTATTGGTATGTAGCCATGAGTTTGGTTACTTGTGTCTATGAGTCAACATACTGATGTACTATAGATGCCTACTTGATGACATGCTCTGATCGAGCCAACATTTTCATCTCATGGTGACGACTTGTTCTCTCAAAGCTCTTTTTTATTGTATCCCTCTAAGACTCATGCTTTGGGGGGCATCCTGTTATACCAAAATCCTGTCACCATCATGTGATAAGACATTTGACATACCTACTTGCCCTGAATCCCAGATTCTGGAGTGGAAACTCATATCATTTGTCATTCTTTTCATACAAATTCCCAACACCGAACTTGACCCTTTATCCATAAGCGGTACCCTTCTTCACACTTCCCATCCCCTGTTTCCCATAAGCGGTGCCACCACTTATGGCCTTTGGTCCATAAGTATTTATTACAAGAACCACTCTATCAATGAAGGAGAAACGCGGTACCCTGGGTAAAAAGGGAAAAAGAGAATCTTCTTGAGGCTTCTAGATGATAAGCCTCGAGATATCCCTTATCCCTACTGTTGTGGGTTGGTTGAAGATAGAGATCCCTCATCCTAGGATCTTAGAGGCCACCTCACCCACTTATCTCTCAACCATCCCTATCCATTAAGCCTTATAAATATGAGCTCATAGCCATGGTTGAGGGGAGGACTCTTAAGGTATTGTTATGCTGTTGGATTTATCACTTGGCCCAAGACCATTTGGGGGAGCGTAGAGAGCTAGAGTCAGAGATTTTGGGGATGGGAATGCTTGGTTTCATGGAGATGCATGTCAACACTAAGGCTTGGTTGTAAACTTCTTCATATTTCTATATTAATGCAAGTTGATTTCTGTCCCACATATATTTTTGTTGTTTGATTTCACATGTATGTTGTTAGATTCCTTAGTCGCTAACATAGATTAGTAGATTATATTCTGGTGGTTTCGATATGTTTGTGTGTTAAATCTTATTACAGGTACACAGGGTAACGATCGAAGCATTACATTCCAGGTATCTATAGCATCTAGGGAGAGTCTTCAACCTCTATCCTCTATTTGTTCTGGATCTGAACCATTCAGACTAGTGGAACACCTTATTGTCCGCAAGAGGTGAAATATTCTAGTTAACAGCTCTGTGCACGCTATTTTTCCTAGGGTTTGTGTAATTAGATCGAGTCTTTTTATTTTTGGAGTCATTGTGGATTCGGGTGCGGTACCCCACCATTCTCATTGTTTAGCAGGACTTCTACCTTCCATGTCTCCTCCTCCTTTGGGAGAGAAAACTAGACAGTTGTTGGAGGAGCAAATTGGTAAGTCGACTTGAACAAAGAATATATGTAGCTTAAATCAAAAAGATAAAGGTGATGCCGACCCACGTCGACCCGGAAATCAAAGGATACCATGTCTGACAAGTAGTGCTCGACTTTGGATCACAAGTAAACATCATGACTCATGACACTTGGGAACAAATGGGTAGACCTTGACTATATGAGTCATGCATATACCTGAAACTAACCGACCAGGGCCTAATTGAACCTATTGGAGTATGGAAAAATGTTGAGACAACTATAAAAAGAATTTTGACCAAAGTCAACTTTGAAATCATTGACCCTAAGGAAGGATCCAATTCCTTCCCAGCGTTAGCAGGTCGACTTGAATGAGAGCTGACTTAGTCGATGAGCCGACTAAGTCGATGGGCCGACTAAGTTGATGGGCTGACTTAGTCGATCGGTTGACTAAGTTGGTCAGCCGACTAAAAGCTAGAGATTAGGTCAACCTCCTAAGGTTGTGTCGGTTCACCAAACTGACCAATAGTTATTTTGTAACCGTTCTGTAATCATATATATTAGGCTATTGAGCCAGATGAGAAGTCAATTCAGTTCTCTGTGTTGTATGGACTCATTTGTATAATATAATCTGTTTATTCACCTATCTGTTCTTATCTCTTGTCTCTGTTTTATATTTATATATGTTTTAGTATGTATTATTGGTAACCTTATGTGATCTATGAGATTACAACATTGGTTTCGTTGCCGGTAGTACACGACTGGAATGTATGCAAATAGATGATACCAGAGCAGAAGATTAAGGACTGGTGGGAACGTAAAGTTGCAAACTATTTGCAAAATTACACGTGAAGGAACAAATTAACGGTCGCACAAGCAAAAGAAATATTTTTCACAGAGAAGCATGAAAATTTTGTCGAATCAGTGCCCCAACTTTTGAAGAAATTCCTGGATGAGAAAGCCGGAGAGGATTAAAGAACAATAGCTGCTAGAAAAACTGATCCATAGAGGTAGAACAAACTTGTCGAAGTGGTTTGAGGAAATCATCGATGACTTCTGTGAGGAGCAAGCAGTCGAAGACAGAACTTCGGTCGAAACAGTCAAAGAGAAATTTTACACAGATCTCACCGAACAATTTATGTGCTCCCTACCGACCTTGCTGTTCAAATTCTCGATCAAGAAAGGAGCAGGACATATCATTGAACCTCGTCCATCACTTCACGAACTACCATAAAACTCTAACTGGGTGGAGAAGTAAAGGAAGTGGGAAACGTTCATTGCAAAAAGGGAGTGGGAATACTTCTTAAGCAAATAGACTGAACTATCTGGGCTTTCTAAAAAGCGTCGGGTAGGCTATGGGGGGGTAGCTGGTCATATGTCGAGATAGAGTATAGTGGATCTTAGTCGACTACAACCAGATATCAGTCACCAGTAATGAGAAGTCAACTAAAAAGGAACCTAAGAGAATAGTATCATATGAAGGTATGTCGGACATTCAGAAAATAGAAAGGGAAGAGAGACACCATATAAGGGAAGCAAGATGAGAAAGGGCCTTAGAGCTGCACAGAAGAAGAATTCCTAGGGAGAACGACCAGGAAGAGAGTCCGCCAGAGTCAGGTCATGACTGACATGAAGAAGGCGTGGAACAAGAAGCATCCCTTGAGGAGGAAGAATTGTGGATAGAGCGGCCAGAAGCTCTCCAATTAAGAGCTCCCAATGAAGGAACAACCCTCTCTCCATTGAATCCATGTACTCGAATACAGACTATTGTTGAAGAATACCTTCGACTACGAGCTGGTGAATTTAGTATATGGAGTCGACTAGGCGACAACACGTGTATTGTCCAACACCTCATTATATGTCGACTAGAGGAAGGGAATTGGGTGACCTTTCAAGTGGCACCCTCCAACTGAAGTATCCACTTGCTCTTACCGACACATGAAGGAGCACCCCCCCCTCCCCCCCCCACCCTGCCAAATACAGCTTTAGAAGAAACAGAACATTCAGAACTGCGAAAATATAGTTATAGTGGACCATCGACAACAGAAGTCGACATCAAACAACTACAAGTCGACGAAGAATCGACAACCGATGGGAATAGAAGTTTCGTCAACCAAAATTCCATAGAGATGAACACACCAATAACCCCACCACCCTCATTACCACCCCCACCTCCACCACTGCCACCTCCTAAGAGCAGTCACAGTGATTCAGACATGGGTCACAAATCAGCTCACATTCCTCTATATGAAGGGGATGAGGACCCCAGACGACACGGCATTAGAGGAAATTTGGGGTCTAAAATGGGCCTTATAAGAAAACGTGCCAAAATAAGTTTTTGTGAGTTGGAATTCAAGAACCAATAGAATTTCAATAAAATAAGTCAACCATAATGGTTGAATTGGCATATTTGTCATTAAAAAAACTACTTTTTTGTTCATATTTTCGACATATCTCATTGTGTTTTTACTCAAATTTCGATCGGGAGAGATCGTTGGATGCAGAATTTGATTCCGCATCCAACGAGTACCCATACTGCATACTTTTGACGGACCTCGCTTCCCCAAAAACAAGAAATACCTGAAAAAACGTGATGATGACATCATCATCACGTTTTTCAGGTATTTCTTGTTTTTGGGGTACCAGGGTCTGTCAAAAGTATGCAGTGTGGGTACTCGTTGGATGTAGAATAAAATTCCACATCCAGCGAGAACTCCCGATCGAAATTTGAGTAAAAACACAGGGAGATATGTCGAAAATACGAACACAAAAAGTAGTTTTTTTCTTTCTTCCTCCAAAATTAATTAATATTATTTTATTATTTTAACCATTATTTTATTATTTTAACTATTATTTTATTATTTTCCTTAGGAGGCCCATTTTAGACCCCAAAATTCCTCTAATGGGTTCGTCTGCGAGTCGACTTGGGAGGCCAACCAAGTTACAGAAGAGGATAGACAAATGGAACAGTTCACAGGTGCCTTAAGGAAAAAGGCATTGACATGGTATATGAACTTTTCGGAAAGACAACCCAGAGCGATAAAAGTTGAGATTAAGGCACAATTCTTGTCATTTTTCAAAACCCCAGATGCTAAGCACCTTGCCGCGAAAAAACTCAAAACCACATCACAAAATCCAAGGGATACTGTCCGCGACTACGATAAGTGTTGGAAAGACCTACTGAGCTAGCTGGATTATGTTATAGATGAACAGTTACTAATCCAATGGTTTCTTGCAGGGCTATCTCAGAAATTACATCGACACATCAGTCTGGAGATGTTCAAAACTTACAAAGATGTGCTAACCAAATCTCTTCAGGTGGAGATGGACGAAGACATAACTACTTTCCCCACGGACCACAGATTGGAAGAACAGCTCGAGAACATACAGAAGTCTCTAAAGGAACTAAGCCTCAATAATCAGGAGATCTGGTGCACCAAATGCTCGATAGCCAGCCATTCGAAAGATAACTGTCGACAAGAATATAGCCGACAAGACGTTCGATTCATATAGACCAAGTCCTTTTGTGACATTTTCCAGGAGCATGGGAATCACTTAACGAAATATTTCCCGTTCAATATGAAGAACGGCAAGGCCTCCTGGTGTGCCATCTGCGAGACCAAAAGTCATAACACGGCTGACTATTAGTTAAACCTGAAAAACTGACAGAACTATCAAGTGGTCTACCAAATGAATGCAGTGGCACAGCATAACGAGCAAAAAAATCTAGCAAACGATCCAAACGATCAAAGATACGATGGTCGATGATATGAGCATCGGTACGATAATCAACGCTCAAGCTACGAAGGAAGAGATCGATTCCTTGGGAATCACGACAATCGTCTGCATTGACCCATCTAGTGCTTCACCTGTTATAAAGAGGGTCATCGGTACACAAACTGTCCATACAAGGATAGAACTGATCTCAAATTATGTACTCACTATGGGGTAGGGGATCACTCACTAGAGGATTTCCCTACCATGTTAGAAAAAATTAATACGAAAAAAATGTTAATGTCTTGTCCTGTGTGCAAAAAAATGATGTAATAACAACCAAAAATTTACATATTGTAACTCGACAAGGAACAAAAACAGGAGCTGATAACCCACGAATCAGTAAAATAAAAGAGAAAAATGTCTATCCTGACCCACTGAAGGAAAAACAAATATATAACAAAGCAACTAATGTATTCAAAGAAATTGCACGACAAGAAAACAGTCAGAACAGTCGACCTAACACAATAAATGAATTAATCCAGCTCGTTCAAATAGACAATGTAGTATCCCAGTTTATCAATTTGCTATATGAAATAAAAGGTACCAATCCTGGAAAAAAAACAAAGAACATCTGCAGCTTAAATCAAAAAGACAAAAGTGATGCCGACCCACTTGTCGACTTGGAAATCGAAGGTTATCATGTCCGATAAATAGTGCTTGACTTCGGCTCACAAGTAAACATCATGACTCATGATACTTGGGAACAAATGGGCAGATCTCGACTTTATGAGTCAGGAATATACTTGAAACTAGCCGACCAAGGCCTAATCGAACCCATTGGAGTCTGGAAAAACGTCGACATGACTATAAAAGGAATTTCGACCTTGGGGTAGAAAGATGAAAGCATCGATATCCCTGGACAAAGAGAGAATCAAATCAAAAGGAAATGGACAAAAGGTCATTGTACCTATTCATCCATCTCAAGGAGAACCTTGGACTGAACCTATCAATGAAGAAGTCGACATCCGACAACTCTACCAGATTCAAAACAACGCAAATTATAAAGAACCTAATATCTATGGAGAACTTTATTTAGGAAACCAAGACTCAGTTGGTTATAATTCAGACGCAAAATTATATGATTGGGAGATCAAGAAATATGAAACACAAGCAAGAGGGTGTTGGACTATTCAAAAAGTGCAGAAAAATACCACCCAACAGTGCTTCATAGTGTCCATTGTCCCAAAAATATTTGAGAAGAAAATTAGGGAATGCCCTACCTTACAACCTACCAATGTAAATACTACACAAATACCAAGATACAAGGAAAGAGAATCACCAGTCATGCATGTAGAACAAGTTTCCAAAAATATTGGTGACCATGGCCGACTTCAAATCCTAGTAGAAACTTTTATAGGCCAAGCTACTAGATGGTGGGATACCCATCAGACAAGACTGCAGACCTGGACAACAGCTTCAACTTACTTTGTCGAAAGGTTTGGAGGAAATAAGTTAACCAAACAGGCTCAGATACCTATTTTCATTCAAGGACAGAATCCAGAAGACCATATTAATACATGTGAAAAATAATGGAGAAAACTTGGATACAAGGATGAACGAGCATGGCCACACCTATTCCCATCAACCCTCGTCGACTTACCAAACAAATGGTATAAAATGGAAGAAGCTAGAGGTGAAACATTCTTCTGGCATGAACTCAGGAAAAATTTCATTAAATATTTCAACTTTATACCACAAAATGAAAACTTGGTAGAAACAGCAAAACAGATTAAAGAATTTATACAGCCGACAGAAAAGACACCCTTAAACGATAACCGACAAACAATGAAATGCAACAATATACAAACCAGGACTAAACCACAGTCGACAAGACTACAACTAGAAAATGAAAATACAAAAGGGAAAATATTTAGATGGAAATCAAACCATGTCGAAATGACCAAACCTATCTGTACAGTCCTTAAAGTGGAAACACCTGACAAACAAGATACTGACAAAATGAATGCAGCTGACTTCCTTGCCACATTCTCACAGTTTAAGGAAGGAAGTCAACCAATCAATGAAGCAAAAGCACCCAAATGGCTCAATGCTAAGGTCAAAACTAGAGAATTCGACATCTCAAATGATGATCGACCAAAAATGGCAAAGATTGGTGACTACTGGAGTGAAGACCAGACCACAGAGATAGTGAAATTATTAAAAGAGTTCCAAGATGTATTTTCTAGAGATTATAAAGACCTCAAAGGCTTAGTCCATGAAATGGGAGAAATGAAGATTGATACTAAACCTAATGTTCGACCTGTGAAGAAAAGGCCATATAAGCTAGCTCACAAATACAAAGAGATAGTCAAAAAGGAAATTGATAACATGCTTGCAGCAGGCATGATCTATCCTATTGACCAATCAAAATGGGAAATTCCAATGGTTGTATAGTCTAAGAAACTTGATCTGACCAAACGAAGAATTTGTGTCGACTTCAGAGACCTAAATAAAGTGACACTGACAGACCCATTTCCAACTCCTTATGCAGATGAAATCTTAAATGAGGTTGCAGGACATGAATGCTACTCATTTACAGATGGATTCTCAGGTTATAACCAAGTGCCAATAGCTAAAGAGGATCAGAAAAAAACAACCTTTGTATGTGAATTTGGCTCATTTGCTTATAAGGTTGACTTTTGGATTAAAGAATACACCTGCAATATTCTCTAGAATTGTTGTCAAAACATTTCAATAATATATTTACAAGACCATGGCCGTATACTTTGATGATTGGACAATATACTCCATGTTAAAGGATCATTGCAAATGGCTCAGGCTTATGTTGGAAAGATGTCGACAAATTCAACTATCCCTAAACATCAAGAAATGCATATTTGTGACCCCCATAGGCATATTATTAGGGCACATTGTCTGTAAGGAAGGTATTAAGGTTGACTTTGCAAAAATCAAAATTATCCTTGACCTAAAACCACTAGTAAACCTAGAACAAGTCAGGGTGCTACTTGGCCACATAGGCTATTACAGAAAATTCATAAGATATTATTTATATATGACCTATCCACTTGAAGAACTATTAAGGGAAGATAAAGAGTTCAACTGGACAGAGGAGTGCCACATATCATTTGAAAAATTAAAAAGAAAACTAGTTGAAGTACCAATCCTAAAGTTTCCAAACTGGTCGATCAAATTCCATGTTCATATTGATGCATCAGGCCCAGCAATAGGAGAAATATTAACTCAACCAGGAGATGATGGAATGGATTATCCTATAGTTTACAGTAGAAGAAAATTAAACAAATCTGAGAGAAACTATTTGACAACAGAAAGAGAATCATTAGGAATGGTATTTGCATTACAAAAATATCAACATTATCTTCTAGCTAACCCATTTATATTCTATACAGACCATGAGGTAAATAAATATATCATCAATAAACCACTACATCATGGAAGGATTTGTCGATGGCTACTATTATTCCAAGAATTCGAATTCGAAGTTGTTGTTAGACCAGGCAAGTTAAATGTCGGTCCCAACTATTTATCCCAAATCGACATAGGGGAAGAGTCGACAGGAGTCAAATATGACCTACCTGATGCACATCTAATTCGGATAGAAGCAATCCCAGTAGAATTAGAAGAAATAGCCCAATTCTTATAAGATGGACATGCACCAGAAGGAATGAGTACAAAGAAGAAGCAGATATTATCTATGAAGGTTGCACCATACACTCTTATAAATGGATTCTTATACAAAATGGGATTAGATGACATCCTCAGAAGGTGTGTACTAGAACATGAATGAGACAACATTATGCATGAAGCACATTATGGACCTACAGGAGGACATTTCCAAGCAGACACAACTACAAAGAAAATCCAACAGTCAGGGTTATGGTGGCTGACACTTCACAAAGATTGCAAAAATTTTGTTAGTCAATGTGACAGATGTCAATGACTAGGTCGACCTCTCCCTAGCACGGAAATTCCTTTGATATCAGTCAACCCAAGTTTGACATTCAAAATTTGGGCCATCGACTTCATAGGACCATTTCCTATACCAGCAAAAAGAACAGGGGAAAGGTACATCACAACTGCAGTCGAATATGTAACTAAATGGGCAGAGGCCGCACCAGTCCACACATGTTCTAGTGAGATAGCTGCTAAGTTTATCTATGAGAATATCATCACCAGATTTGGATGTCCACTAACCTTAATTAGCGACCAGGGCACACATTTCATCAATAGAACTATTAAAACCCTAACCAACCAGTTCCAAATAGACCATCATCAGATTAACGCATACCATCCTCAGTCGAATGGAGCAATTGAAGCATTTAATAAAACATTAACAAGAGGACTAACCAAAATATGTAATGCTGACGAGGATGAACTGGGAGCTACGGCCATCGACATAATAGAATATGCCATAGCAAATAAGGTGCCAGTGGAAACCCAATTCCAAATATTTGTTGAGGTAGGAGCACTACCAGCTCAACCAAAGAAAGCCAAGACCACCCACATGACAATGCCTGAAAACGTTGTCGACCTTGTGTCTACACCTCCACCTCCATCCCTGACAAAAGTAACAGAGGAGAAAGTACTAGAACAGCATTCAGTAATCCCACTTGACTTGTGCAAAAGTACTATGTCAAAAGCTGTGAAGGAAAAGTTTGATAAAGACAGAGATTTGTAGGCATTCATTGAGAGACTACCTGAGATATTCACATCGGTACAAAAGCTATCCACAAAATCACCTCTCTTCGAGGTTGGTGGATACCAACCAGGTCATGAATTCCAGTCACGAACCTTTGCAACTATCACTTCGAATTTTGAGAGAAATCCCAACAAGGAAGCTGAAGTGACCGCATGTCGGACCGTGACTATCACTCCGACTGTACCCCAAACCAACCTGCTAGTTGCTGTACCGACCAGAGGAGAAGAAGAAGAAAATATCACAGACATAAATTGAGATATCAACCAACTCTTCTTCGGCTTAGATTCAAACCTCCAAACCAAAAACCCACCTCTTGGCCTCACTTCCACCAACCCAATGACTCCTGACCATTCACCAAATCCATCACCCCCACCACCATCTCCACCACCACCACCACCACCCCGACTCAAAGCAAGACCCACCACAACCATCAGCACCAACTACATCCACTTCTGCATGCCCTGCATCTAAACAACCAGAGGCAGTAGTCATCCCACCTCCCCAAATAGAGAAACCATCAACCACTATCCCACAAACCACAAATCCTGACTCAACTTTTGCAGGTACATAGGTGCCGACACAAACAAAGAAGGAAAAGCATAAGAAGAGGAAGGAGAAATAGAAGAAGGAGCATCATGGACAGCCATCAAAGGTCCATATCAAATTAAAAGATGCAACCTCACTAACCGATGCAGAGCTTATTAAACTCCTGAAAACCCTAGCAGTTGAAGCAAAGACAAGGAACGAGCAGAGACGTAAGGAACTCGACAACAAGGTCGAAGAATGGGTCAAGTTCCTCAACAAATGCAGAAACCTTGCACAATCATTAATACCAGGCCCCATAGAGGTCAACACCGAAAAACCACTCGAAAGAGCGTATTATCTATTTGAAAGCATGGTGTTAGCACTCCAAGCACAGATTCAAGAAACAAAGGAGGAGCAAAAAGAAGAAACTGCCCGCTTCCTAATGGCACAACACACAGCCTTTACTGAAGCTTATAAAGTTCTGCAAGATAACATGGAGGAGTCTGTCATCACTGAATAAATACTGTGAGACTGGCCTGCCTACTACAGGAAAGTCTATCAGCAAACTCGACAGACCTGACAAGGGATCCAAGCACTTGAAAATAGGAAAACCACTGATGAAGCACTCAGAACCACAATAGAAGAACAAATAGTGCTTGAGATAGCCAAGCTACAGAAACTTGAGAGGGAAGCACATAAGTGGGTACAACAAGCTATCCCCAACTTGGAAAAATTCGACATCATCTTCCCACAGATGAAATGACTTATCGAGACTGCAGAAGAGAAGGACCAGTTTATAGGTCCCGACATGGAGAGAATAGCTGAAGTCTCCATTTCATAGAAGATGTCGATATTATAAAATATCACTACACTCACCATCGACATCTAGAAGATATTGCAAAGTTGGACAAATTTCCAGCATCACCTAGTAGTGACAGCCCCATCAATTGTTGAAGTTTGTGTACAGAAAATACCAACCATCAGACTTCATAGCTCATGAAGACCAAACTCATCATAATGACTACTGAGAATAGATAGGAAGAATTTTGTACCTCCCTGTTTCTTCGAGATGAAGAAACATTTTGTTCGTGGGAGAGATGTTGGAGGAGCAAGTCGATAAGTCGACTTGAACAATAGCCGACTTAGTCAATCCGCTAACTAAGTCGGTCGGCCGACTAAACTAGAGATTAGGTCAGCCACCTAAGGTCGTGTCGGTTCACCAAACCGACAGGTAGTTATTTTGTAACTATTTTGTAATCATATATATTAGGCTATTGAGCCAGATGAGAACTCGGTTCAGTTCTCTATGTTATATGGACCCATTCATGTAATATAATCTGTTAATTCACCTACTTGTTCTTATCTTTTGTCTCTGTTATGTATGTATGTTTTAGTCTATATTATTGGTAACCTTATGTGATCTATGAGATTACAACAATAGTCTGGGTGGACTGCTTCTTACTTTGATTCACATACCATGGGAGATCATGAGGATGAGATTCTAGAGATGTCTTCTCCACCTCACAAGGTAAGGGATGAAGATCCTACTAGCACATATTATCCTGTACATGAACATCCTTCACGATATAGTTATGATCCCTCATTCACAAGTCGTCAGTATTGGTTTCTAGGCGATGAGACTCACTATGAACCCGTAAGCACTAGTCATGTTAGATATGACATGTCTGATATCCCTACACCCGATCCAGCGCATCATGTTGAGTCAAAAGTTGGTCCTAGCACTACGCCTGGGGGCACCCCCATCCCTTTCCATGCAGAGAGATTTGGGGGCACTAGTCACATTGCACCCTCCATCCCGGTGGTGGAGGTAACTTCACATGTTCATCCTAGACCTAGTGTTAGTAATCCTATATGGATACCAAAACTAAGACGAGTGAACATTGGGAACACCACTTACATTCCTTCACATGTCCCTTCATCCTTGAACCTCATTCCTTCGAATGCATTTTTAACGACTCATCCTCCCCCTAATTCATGTGGGCCTTTAGGCCAAAATTTTGCTACTAGCCATGTTCATTCTATGACTGCTAACATGGTTGTATCTCAGAGCTGAGTACCTCCTGTTATGTCAATAGGTCATGTACCTGTTTCTAGATCATCTCATGTTCCACCTCATGGAGCTTCCCATATACCAAACTATGGACCTTCTCATGGTACATCCCATGTAACACCTTACGGAGCTTCTCATGGACATTCTTATGGACCGCAGTATGGACAAAACTACCAACCATATGGGTACAGGTATCAACAACCCCCTTACGCTTCTAATTATGGATTTGTAGCGCCTCATAATCAAGGTACCCCACATCAAAATGCTTCCATGCAACCCTATATGGGTCAAATGGTAGGCGGTTATTATGGCCAAGGCCATGGTATTTATAGCAATCAACCTTATATGAATCAAAACTATCAGGGAGCATGGAATTGACCAGCTCAACCTGGGCTCCCTTTCCTTCCGACATTGAACTTACCTGACTTGTTGAGATTGATGAATGATCCTGTGTCTCATGACCCAACATGGCCGACAGACCCTACCAAGATTCCTTCGAACATTTCCAGGTTTGAAGGTAAGGCTGGTGAAGATCCTGGTGAGCACGTCACCACTTTCCACCTTTGGTGCTCTTCCAATTCCTTACATGACGATTCCATTCATTTGAGGCTATTTCAATGCACCCTAACGAGTCTTGTAGTGAAATGGTATATAGAGTTACCGGGGGGGACTTATACTACATTTGATGATCTTGTGCTAACTTTCCTTAATCATTTCCAGCTACCCGTACGTTACGACTTCGGTGCCAAACCCTTGTCAACCTTTCGGAAAGATAAAGCCACACACATTTCGGATCATATTCAAGAGTGGTGTAGACAAAAATGGTTAATCAAATCTTTTATACCACCATAATTTCTTCTTGATTGGTTCCTCAAATCGTTGTTACCTTACATCGCGAAGCATGTTTCTACATCCAGAGTTCAAAATGAGGAATAAACCAATTTTAGGGCACAAGAGTTGGATTTGATCTATGCTCAATCCATACTTTTGTATGAGATTATACCTAATGCTCCTAGGTCCAATTTCGACCCCAAAATCAAGCCTGTGCCACATGCCGATGGTATTGTGGGCTCTACAAGTACCAAACCTGCGCACTCAGTTGTGAAACAAGTGAGCCAATTCTCAATTAACCAGTCTGCGTCAAGATAGGCTATGGCTTCATCTCAACCTACCCAATCGGAGAATGTACTTTTCATGTAATCATCGAACCCGAAAGGCAACCAGCGTCCTGGAAGGAATAAGAAGAAAGGAAAAAATAATCATAAGGGTGGGAACAAGAACAAAAATGATAATAATAATGACAAGAACACTAATGGTGTGGGGGACAAGCAGTTTAAACGTAAGGTGAAGTTTCCTTGCAAGCTATGTAAGGATGACCATCTCACTCACTTGTTCCCTTATATGGAATATGCCTCGAGGTTCATAGCACAGGGCCCAATAGTGTTAACTAATCCTTTACCCAACAATCAAAATATGAACTTGAGGACCATTGATCCTAGTTGTGCATCGGTTGGAAATAAAAATACACCGAAGGCCAATAGTGGTCACAGTTGCATCAACATGGTGCATGCTACTAAAGTTGTGACTCATGTGAAAGATTATGGTTCGTCACAACCAAACCTTGGGAAAGAACCTTCCCCACCTGAGAGCCCTTTGCGAATTGAAAAGCCTACAGATAAACCTGAAGCTCCACCTTGCATTCCTAAGGGATTCTTAAAGCATTAAGACCACAATCCTAATGCCCGAGCCACCCAGAACTATTCAGTTGTTGAGGATTTAGGCTAGAATCCTTGTGCGATGTCCACGTTACAAGTTCTCTTGACTTGTCCTCTGTAGAGAAAAGCTTTGTTGTCTTCTCTTGGGGTTAGTAATGATAAATCTTCTACCATGATCAAATTTTAAACCATGGGAGTACAGCCTCACTTTCCTTAATACGTGTCTCTTTTGATTCATGTAGAGTGTCTTAACAACACCTTCAAGCATACTGTCATTGATGAAGGAGATGCTACTTTCATGACATCTGTGTCATGTTGGAAGGGTTTGGGTTCTCCCTCATTGTCTCAATCTACCACTATGTTGACAGCTTTCGATGGTAGATTGTTTCAGCTACACAGGATTATTCCTTCTCTAGAGGTCCAATTGGGAGGGTAGACCGTCACAATTGAGGGTAAGGTGGTTGATGCGCCCTTTGACTACAACTTTTACTAGGTAGGATTTGGATGTATAGTATGCAAGTCATAGATTCTTGCCTCTTTCGAGTGATATGCTTTACGGTTAATGGGAAGATTGTTACAATTGATCATAAGTCATTCCATAATCCGAGTGTCAATGCATCATCGGGATCTTCTATCCCGATTATCGATCATTCTCATCCGGAAACTAGGAGTGTGGGCATAGGTATGTCTCCTTCTCTTATGGGAACCTTTATTTGTCCTGCGCCCGTTCTTATGATTGGATCTATTTTTGGTGGGGCTTCATCCTCATTGAATTTAGTGTCTTTTCGCACTGCCCATATGGAAGATCCTTGGATTCTTCCTTCACCAAGTACTTCGAGTGTGCCCATTGAGACAGATGTGTCGTTTCCTGCAACAATGGTGGCGTATCAAGTGCATCTTGATCAAGTTGGAGAGCCTAGTCCTTCCTCTTCGTGGACAGAGGAGGAAGACTCATATATGCTGCCTGCATGGGCAGTAGAGTCATCTCACTCACATGATTTCCTCGATGATGTTTTTCCATCGGATGAAGCTATTCTTGAGGCCATGTCTAGGGTTGAGCAACCTTGGGAAGAGTTGCATCATCTATCATATTTTCTTCCTAAGCTTGATCGTATGGAGTGTGATGACTTTAGGGAGATTCTTAGTGAGAATATTGGTAGCCTCGTGGTTCCATTAATCTCTCCTGGTCATATGGCTGATGGAAACATGGCTAATTTATCACCAACCATTCCTATCAATGTTTCTTGTGATCCTAGAAAGGTTGAGAATGCCTACATTGGGGCGGGTTGTTCCCCCGATGAGATCGAGTATACCGAGTTGTTTAAGGAATTTCATGACATTTTCGCTTGGTCATACGAATAAATTCCAGGTATCGACCCTCGTATTCTTGAACATGAGATCAAAACGTATCCACATGCAAAACCGGTTCAACAACGTTTGCGTGCAGTGAATCCTAGAATAGCACCACCATTAAGGCTGAGATAGAGAAACTATTGAAAGTTGGTTTTATCTATCCCATTCCCTTGATGGAGTGGGTTTCAAATCCTGTTCCAGTAGATAAGAAGAAGGGAGCGGTCAATACATGCACTGATTTCTGTGACTTAAATCCTGCCTGTCCTAAGGATAATTTCCCCACACCATTTATTGATCAGATTTTGGATGAGTGTGCCAGGAGTGAAGTATTTTCCTTTATGGATGGTTTTTCCAGATATAATCAGATTCGTATTAAGCCCGAGGATCAAAATAAGACTGCATTTATTTTTCCTTGGGGTACTTTTGCATATCGAGAGATGCCCTTTGGCCTTAAAAACGTCGGAGGTACATTTCAGTGGGCTATGACCTTAATATTTCACGATCTTAAAAATATTATCAAATTATATTTGGATGATCTCGCTACTCACTCTCGTTTGAGAGTGCATCATCCATATCATTTGAGATTAGTGTTCAAAAGATGTCATCATTACCAGGTCCATTTAAATCCTCATAAGTGCATCTTTTGCGTGACTCTTGGTCGCTTGCTAGGATTCATCGTATCCAAGGAGGGTATAAGAGTCAATCCCTTAAAGGTTGAGGCAATACTCCAATTGTCTCCCCAGCATAATATTAGACACCTTCAGTGTTTGCAAGGCATGGAGAACTTCATGTGGAGATTCGTGGTTAATTTTTCCAATTTGACTAAAGGATTTATGCGTATTTTAAAGAAGGACACCCCTTTTTACTGGGATGAGCGAGCCCAAGAGTCATTTAATGCTCTTAAGCGAACCTTAGCAATGGCCCCCATGCTTACTCCACCCAACTATAGCCGTGATTTCTTGATTTATGTGGCCACGTCCATGGAGACAGTTGGTATGGTTTTGGTTCAAAAGGATGAGGAGCTCCATGAGCATGTCATATATTACTTGAGCCGAAACCTTATAGATGTGGAACTCCGCTATTCCCATGTGGAGAAGCTTTCCTTGGCTACCGTTCATGCGGTTCAGTGTTTGAGAAATTACATTCTCCTTCACCAAACCTTGGTTGTAGCTCATATAAATCCATTTCAGTTCGTCCTCACTAGAAGGATGAATGGGGGAAAATACAATAAATGGATTGTCATTTTGCAAGAGTTTGATCTCGAATTCGTTTTGGTGAAATCGAAGAAATCATTGATATTTGCGGAGCTAATATCCGATTTTCCAAGTTTGGAGGAAAAGGAAGTTTATGAGGATGTGTTTTTTGATGAGCATATTTTCCTTATCTCAACTTTGGACCCTTAATACATGGATATCATTATATCTTTGCAAACATTGAAGGTCCCTATTCACCTTTCACGGGATGAGCAACAATGATTACGTCATGTAGCTAAGAACTACCTTATAATGGATAACACTTTGTACCGCCATGGGGTAGATTCCATTTTGCATCGTTGTTTAACCCATGATGAGGCTGAGGTTGTGCTGAATGATTTCCATGGAGGGGTGTGTGGTGGCCATTTATCTGGGCTTTCTGTAGCCCAAAAAATCTTGAGAGTGAGATAGTTTTGGCTGTCCATCTTCAAAGATTGCGTTAATGTGGTCAAGAATTGCCACCCTTGCCAGGTGTTTGCATGCAATATGCACTCTCATCCATCCCCATTACATCCTATTGTCACTGCCAGTCCCTTCACCAAGTGGGGGATTGATTTTATGGATTGCAACCCAACTTCGGCTGGGGGCATCATCACATTATTGTGGCTATCGATTACTTCATGAAATGGGCAGAGGCTATGCCCACAGTTAAATATGATGGTGAGATAGTCGTGCATTTCATTTTCAACAGATTATCACCTGGTTTGGCATTCTGAAAGAGCTTGTCATTGACCATGGTAGGCACTTTCAGAATAAAATGATGGAAGAGTAGGATTCCAAGTTAGGGTATAAGCAAGAGCATTCATCTTCTTATTAACCTCAGGCAAATGGACAAGTTGAAGCAATGAACAAATCACTTAATTCTATTTTCCAACAAACCATCACACAAAGCAAGACTAATTGGCATATTATGTTGTATCCTGCTTTGTGGGCCTATAGAACCGTAGTTAAGATTGCCACCGGTTTCTCTCCATATCATCTTATACATGGATTGGAGTAAGTTTTGCTGGTTGAATGCGAAATCCCTTCTTTGAAGCTAGTTGTAGATATTTTACCTGACACTTCCGCATTAATAGAGTGTTTGGTTCACTTAGAGCAACTTAATGAGTGGCGTCGAGATGCCTTAGTGGCTCTAGAGGTTAAAAAGCATCGCTTCAAGGTCCAATATGATAATTATATCCATCCAAGGAAGTTTAATGAAGGTGTCTTAGTCCTTTTGTGGGATCAAGCTAAGGAACCCTTGGGGACAGGGAAATTTAATCCCATGTGGCATGGTCCTTACGTGGTTGAATGAGTATTAGAGAAAGGTGCTTATGAGCTGGTTGATTATGAAGGGACAGCCTTGGCGAAGCCTAGAAATGGGCTCTATCTCAAAAAATACTATGCATGATCTTCATCCAAGGCTGATTGTTGTATATTATTGTACAGTTTTTCATTGCATAGTTAGGTTTTCTTATGGTGATTGGGTTTGTGATTAGCTTTCATTTCTTATTGCAGATCTTGATGGAGTCTTCCGTTTACATAGGATTTGTTGATGGTGCTAGCTGCCACACTCAAAACTCAACTTCTGCTGCTTGGGTGATTTAATATACTCCTATGGGTCAAGTGTTGTCTTCGGGAGGCGTATGTTTACAACCCTCTTTAAACAATGTTGTTGAATATAGTGCTACCATTTATTTATTGTCTGATGCCATTTCACATGGTATTCATTCTCTTGAGGTACGTCTTGATTCGCATTTAGTGGTTTCACAGCTTAATGGCTTGTATCACATTAGGGATTTCACATCATTACGAAGATTCTTATGTGTTCGATTGCTAGAACATCAATTTGAGAATATAACATACATTCATGTTCCAAGAATTTTTAATCAAGTTGCTGACTCATATGCTAACTATGTGTTATATTGACATTTGTTTCATAGACCATAAACATATCACAAACATACATTTTACACACATATAAATATAAATAAAATCGATCATCATAAAAAAATTTCATTAATAGCCAAAAAGTGACGTCATAATACATAAGTGTCATATACAAAATTGGGGCTTCCGAGCCACCAACACATAATACATGGTCGTACAAAAATGAATACACTCTGGTCTCTAAGCCCGAGGAGGAGGGGGGTTTTGATCATGATATAGCACTACGGCTCTAGTTATCCATCGAAAGAGTCGAACCCATGCTCATGGTACACCAACCACCTGACGCTGCATGGCCTGAGGAAAGTCCTCAACTTGTGCCATGGGTACCCTATGTGTCAAACAAACAAAGTTAGTGTGGATGCTTTGGAGTGTCCGCTCTGCATCCACACCCATGATATCATCTCCTCTTCCCCTCCATCGATGACGAGGGAAGCCTTCTGGCCGTCATGTTCCTACATCTGCATATACATGACAGATTGTCACTATGTGTCATCGCACCAAAAAAATTGTCTTTTGTGTCAATATATCAAAAAACACAAAAAAATTAAATAATTCAAAACTTTAAAAAGTGGGTTTGGGATTCTTTACCTATGTCATCATAAGCTACTCCTGGTGGGAGGGGCATATCCAAATCTCTACGGAAGTCTATCCCTACATAGGGGTAGTCATCTATGGAAATGATCTCTCTTTGCCACCATGGAAAGAAATTTTTTGGGTAGGGATTAGCCACCCTACCTCGGCCCAATCTGTGCATGACATTCGCCCAGCGTCACTGGGCTGGATCTCGAACTCCATGTGGAGAAATGTCTACCCTAGGGCTTATCCCTGGCACTTACTCAAATAAAAATGTGCTCAGTATGCTGTCGAACCCAAAGTTCCGCACCCTACCCATCTTGAAGTCACTGAGTTGTTGTTTCATGTTGCTCAACAACGTCATACTCTAGTCATACATGGTAGGTCGTATGCACTCTACCGCATAAAACATCACTGGATATGAGGCCTGGTGGAGTGAATCCAACCCTGCAATCCTTCCTAGTGCCAAAACTATGGCCTTCAACCCTAGAGTCTGGATCACCCTAATTGGGGGTGAGTTCATCAGGGTGATCAGACTACTTTCAATGTTCAGCTTGAGGGGGGGTTTTTTCCATTGGGTTTTCCCTCTTTTCTTCACTTAGATTTATTTTTGAGCATTGTTTAAGTTAAATTATTGTATAGAGTGACCTATGGCCTTTGTTTCTAGGGACCTAGCATTTAATGCACTTTATGTTTCGACTTCTCCTGAGCATAGCTTAAGGGAGGGTGTTGGAGACATTTACCCACCATGCACACTTAATTTGGTCAATTTGGCCTTGTTAAACCACTATCCTAAGTTTTATTGACTTAATCGACATCAGATGAGCACTCTAGGACATCAGCATGAGCACACCCATGCCTACCTTTAGTCAAGGAGGCCAACTAATCCTTCTCCTTCATTCGGGGTGGCTAACTAAGCTTCCTCCTTCAAACAAGGAGCACTCTGGGGGTGATCTGAGTGTCATAAATGCACCTAATTGCTAACTCATGGTTACAATAAGTTAATATAAGTGGTGAAGGGACCTCCATTCATTATATTGATTATTTTTATTAATATTTATGAACTAGAGTCAACTAAGGCTCCTCCAACCACCTCTGATGACTAGTTTGACTTCAATTAACCTCATCGAGGTTCATTGGAGTTAATGATGCACTAACACTTGTTGGTTGGCATGCAGTGACATGTGTCTGAGCTAGTTTGAGTTAGACTCAGTCATTCATTGCACTTCAACTTTAGTGAGGACTCAGTTGATTCAATCAGGACTTTGTCAGTTGGTTAACTAAGTGTGTTTACTGTGGCTTACGGTCAGTTAAACTATACCCATTCATTCAATTCACATGACCTCCTTGGGAATTCAAATTGTCTTGGAATTCATGCATCTTGCATGATCATTGTATTGTATTACTCATTACCTATTGATTATACAAAGCTTCTACTTCCATTGCAGCACCATTATGTCATTTTCATGCTTAATTCTCTGAAATCTCTTATGAGACTGTGTTTTAGTCCCTAGATTATTGTGATAGATTAATACAAAGGAGGGCCATGATGAATCCCACATCAATGACATGAAAATTAGAACAAAGTTCTGGAATTTTGTAGATAAGGTAACCATCGGATTGACTAAAAAGTACTGACACAAAGGTTGTTTTAACTACAGAGGTAAACTTCTAAATTCCCTTTGAACATCGAGTGGCACGACAAAAGACTTGGCAGCATTAACTCGACGAGGTGGGACACAATATGAAATTGGAATATGCATTCTTTGAAAGACTCAAAGGAGTGACATGACTCATGAAAGTGCATTGACTCAGAGACAAGCTGATTTAACCAATTGACCGAATGAAATGCAGACAAGTGCCATGTTCAAAGGTGACAACAAACTGCCATTTTATTTGTAAAATGAATTGATTCCCTTCCCTTAATTTCCCCATAATGATTGATGAGTGGCTATTTTCATTTTGACAATTCCAAAGAGGGAAACAAACACTCATTGTAGCTTATCCAAAGACAATTCCATTCCCATACGTTTTACGAACCTGAGAAAGGAGGGGTTTGTTCCCAAAAAAGGGTCTCCCAGTGTTTAGTTTAACGGGTCCAATGAAAGTTAACTTGGTATCGTTCACATTTAGAGAGTCTGAATTAATACAAAAGAAGACCCCAAAGGGTCCTTTTTCATATGATAGTCTATTCGAACCGAAAAAGAGATAACCTACCATCGGAGAGATGACTCTTCAAACAATTTTACGAGTATGAATAAGACAAGTACTCGATAATCTTTTGATATTTAGGAATTCTGAAAAGAGTTTAAAGGAGATTCCATTAGGTCTCTTTTCACGATGAAGAGTTTTACAAGTCCGAAAAGAATCAGAAAAAAACTCGAAACTTTGATACTGGTTTTTGAGAGTGCGATCAAAGTATCAAAACGAACGCTCAAGGAATTTTTCTATTTTCAAAAGCATAAAAAGTAAAAAATGAACTTCCCCATAGACTTTACTACTTATTTTTTGTCCCTACAAGACTTAGACGACCATTAGTTTCCTAGAATATTCGGAAAAAATGACTTTCATGAACAATATTAAAGGGTATTTCTATAAAAAGGATTTTAAAACATAAAAAACCCTAAAAATAGGCTATAAAAGTCTAAGTAAATAGTAAAAAACAATTCATTTCACTATTTACCAACTTTGGAGAGCATTCTGGGTAGTTTGGAGCCAAAACTTTAGCTGAATATTACAGGAGATTCTGCCATCCGGTTTTCACACCGTCAGTTCCAGGTAACATCTAAATCCATCCTCTTTCCTTTTATGGTTTCCAGTTTTGTTTTTTCATGGTTTTTTGAGATCATAGACAAAACCTAAAATGGGAAATGCGAGCAGCGCTCCTAGCCCTTATGGGAAAGGCAGTGCTCGGTAGAAACCGCGTTTCTTCCGTTCGACATAGGTAGTGGCACCACTCTGTATTAACTGGATAGAGGCGGTGTTGGCCATGGGATTCAAAAAACTAATGGGCCGGCCAAAACAAAAGTCTTTAAGCAAATTCAATGATGAGAAATATTTCTAAATGGCTTTTAAATTGTTTTTGGCAGGTTTGTTGGATCAAAAAATGGTTATCTGGAAAGAAAGGAAACATGACCTAGATGATTCCACTGCCGTAGGAGATGCAAGTTGTGTGGGTTCCCTATGGGATTGTGGTATTCTAAATTTCTTCCAGACACCGATCATGATTTCCTATCCCCTCTTAATAGAATATATCCTACAAATGTGGAACTCGGAGAAGAAACACTTTGAGGTAGGGATTCATGTTTTGACCATAGAGGTAGAGGACATCTACTTCCTGGAAGGGTTTTCTAGACGAGGGGCCCCTATCTCTCTTATTGGTTCTATAGGAGGGGACTTCACTACTCAGGAGTTGATCAATCGTTAGTGTCATCCTAGCACGAGAATGTCAGCTAAGAATATTATGATTAAGGCTGTGGTGGATATGCCACTTTGCATAGTTTTGTTCATTGTGCAGAGGTTGGCTGAAAGCCAAGGACCTCATTAGGAATCCTGAGAATATATGTTATATGCCCTAGAAGCTATGGAACCTATATTTTACAACTAGGCAGAATAAATTATTCTCGTCTTCAAAGATCAACTAACAAAATGTCCACAGGGAGAACTAAAGCAGCTTGGTTTTGGGTCCATCTTAGCTTGCTTCTTATTTGAGAGGATGCCTCTCATGAGACCCCAGGTGATCTTCACTGAGCTTAGGGATAGAGACCCACGCATGCTGAGGTGGGTTGAGATCATGGCTCGTATAGGTGCTGGCAGATCCAAGGTGAAATTCGAGGCTCCTTTCTTCCATTGGCTGCGATATCAGATCCATATGATAGAGGATTATTCCTACACAGAGATAGATTTCAGAGGTGACCTTGATCTACCACCACCACCTGTGCTCAGTTGAAGGATATTGGTAAGAAACAAAACCCTAAAATGGTGATCATGTTTTTTATGTTTTTTTATGTCTGGTAAAAAAGACCTAATGTTACATGCAGATGTTGGTGGTGCAAGGCCTAGAGTATCTTCTCCTATGGATAGACGACCTGGGGCTCAATTTATTCACAAGGGTGATGATCACCTTACTGATTTGGAGGAGAACTTAGAGCGACTAACTCTTAATATTCCTGATGCGGTGATAGATGACCTCCCCATGAGGTATCAGAGACATACTCCAGGGGTGCCAGGCCGTTTCAGCTGACTGCTTCGTAGGGTAGCATGGGATATCATGTGCTATCATGAGCATCACTAGATAGTGGACTTCTTGATGTGCTATTGAAAGCTGACTAGCTTCAGGGTTTTTTATATGTTTTTTTATTTCCTGAAAGCCACAGTGCTTTAGACGAGGCCTCGTGACCACATTTTTTGTAAAAACACTATATATATATATATATATATATATATATATATAGACTTATTACCGGTGTTTATATGTCTCAAATGGAATCAACAACTGTATTATCTGACCTAGGTACATGCCTGTAAGTAATACACTTGAATGACCTTTCTAATAAATGCACTCTCCAAAATAAATGGAGGAGTACATGTTTTCTAATAGTATAAACATGGTTTAGATGACAAAATACTAATTGTGAATCCATAAACACTACCCAAGTCATAAATGTCTTGAGATGCAGCCTCAGTCAATAGACCTATTACCACCTGATACTCAACTATGTTATTGGTAGTGGCACCAATACAAACCGCTCCTGAACTGATCAAGTCATGATCCAGGGAATAGAGAACCCAAGCAATTGAAGCAAGGTTTAGGGTGTGATGACAAGCACCATCAGCGAAGCCGTAAAATCCATCTGATCTGCATAACCAAAACATGGTATAAATAGTTTGGACACAAAACTCAACACCATACTGAATCAAGAAACAACACACTGAAATCCAATAATATACATATATACAAGGTACCATACAAAAATGATTTAAGCATATTAAATCTTCAAGTACAACCCATTGTGAGGTTGCCCAAAGGGTATCCCGTAATAATCTACGATCTCGTAAACTCCTTTCTCTAAAATTTTGCTAACGACAAAGGGGCCATACCACATTGACTCAAACTTTCCTTTCCCTAGTTTATCGTGTCTCTGATCATAGGTCAAAACTATGTCACCTTCTTTAAAAACCTGAGACTGAACAGATTTATCGTACTAGGACTTGACGCGTTTCTTATGTGCCTCATTAGCTAATGCGACATCTCTTCTAGTTTCATCAAGGTTAGTCAAGTATAGAAATATCTCTTCCTCGATGGAAGTGTTTGGTAGAAGTTCTACTGCAATTTTTTGTGATGGAATCTGCCATTGGATAGGAAGGACAACTTCTAGTCTATAAACTAACTGGAATGGTGTGAAACCGGTTGTTGTTTTTACCGAAGTCATGTAAGCCCAAAGGGCAGAAAAGAGAGTCAGGTGCCTGTTGGATTTATGATCTCCAATCATCCTCCGCAACATGGTTTTTAAAACTTTGTTAATGGCATCGACCTGACCATTAGCCTACAGATAGTAGGGTGTTGACTTTTCATGGCAAAAACCCAGATTATTACTCAACTCGGTCATCATATGATTTAAAAAATGTGATCTGTGGTCAATGACAATAGACTATCTGACTCCAAACCTCGCTATCACATGATTAAATAAGAAGAGGGTGGCAGTCTTACCATCCTTTGCATATGAAGGAATAGCCTCAGCCCATTTTGTGAAATAATCAATGGCTACGATGATGTAACCATGCCCCCTGACTGAGGTAGGCTTACAATGCGTAAAGTCAATTCCCCATTTGGAGAAAGGGCCAACTGCAATGATGGGGTATAAAGGAGAAGGGTGGGTGCACTTTTTCAGATATAAATGTTGGCAGGGTAGGAATTTCTCAATAGCTTCATGACAGTCTTTGAATATTGAAGGCCAAAAATAGCCAGCATGAAGTATTTTCTGGGTCGTATCCATCCCAGAAAGATGACCACCACATGCTCCAGAGTGGAAATCATTAAGGACTTTTTCATCCTCTTCATGTGTAAGGTATCATCGAAGAATGGAATCGATACCACATCTATACAATGTATATTTTAATATAAGGTATTATTTCGCGTGGTGACGGATACGGTTACAATCATCATAAGATATATTGGGCTGAAATATTTGAGTTTGGAGATAAATGATTAGATCTCCATACCATGGGTCTATTGTGCTTATCAAGAACAGGAATTCATCTAGAAATGAATCACTGGGATGAGTATCCATCAAAGCATAGGGAAGGTTACACATCAGCTCTGCAAAGAACAAGGATTTATTTGAAGTAATCTTGGCAAACTCAAGGTCGAATTCCTGTGTAGGATGACAATCCAATGGGAATATTTTCCCCCTAGCACCTGACGAGTTAGGATGTAGTACATAGGGTTCTGATCTGCAAGTACTGTGGTAGTGCGAAGCAGGATGTAATGATAGAATATCTGAACAGTAATGACCATAGCCAATGCTAACTTCTCCACATGTGAGTATCGAGTTTCAGAATCAATAAGTTTATTGTTGGCGTAATATATCGCATGCTCCTGACCGTTGGGATCTTCTTGTGCTAAAACCATCCCAATGGTAGTGGTGGAGGTAGCAACATACAAGAGAAATTCCTTTGAATAATCTGGGGGGTGTATCATGTGTGAATGAGTCAGAGCATGCTTGAGATTATCAAAGGCTCATTGGGCCTAGTCATCCTAGAAGAACGGAGTGTTCTTCTTCAGGAGACACATATAACCATGCATTTTCTCAATGAAATTGCAAACAAAACAGTGGAGAAATTTTTCCTTCCCTTACAAACTTTGGATTTCAATAATATTTGTTGGGGTAGGTACGGCCAATATAGCAGCAATCTTCAGTGGATCAATCCATATGTCATATTTAGAAACCACAAAGCCAAGGAGACGTCTGGTCATAAGGAAAAACACACATTTTTGTGGATTGAGTCATACGTTATAATGACGACATCTCAAAAAAATGTCTCTAAGATTCCCAGGGTGGTATTCCCGTTGTTGTGAATGCATTGGGAGATTGTCAAGGTACGGCTCCATAATGTTTTTAATATCGTGAAATGCATAGGACATGTCATGCTGGAATGTAGCTCTGGCATTCTTGAGGCCAAACGGTAACTTCTTATAAGAAAAAAGTTCCCCACGAAAATATAAATGCCATTTTGTACTGATTGGCGGGAAATATGTCAATCTGATTATAGCCAAAAAATCCATCCATAAATGAGAAGATGACACTTCCAGCATAGTTGTTGATAATATGATCGATATGCGGAGTTAGAAAATTGTCTTTGGGACAAGATTTGTTCAAGTCTTGAAAATCGATGCAGACTCTAATGGTTCCCTGCTTTTTGTTCATAGGGACAATGTTAAATACCCATTCCGTCAAGGTTATAGGATAAATAAATCCTTCCTTCAGAACTTTTTCTACTTCGGCTTTAATAGCTGTAGCCTTATGGGGATGGACTTGATGTAATTTCTTCCTAACAGGATTTGCTATGGGATAAGGTTTAATTTCATGAACCATGATAGTTGGGTCTATCCTAGGAATCTCTTCATAAGTCTAGGAAACAATATCTTGGAATTCTTTGAATAATGCTCTATATGCTTCAGTTTCTTCTATTGAGTAGTTCTGACCTAAGTGAACATGCTCAATGGTTCCATGCTTGACTGATATGTCAATTGGGGTTGTTTTAGTAATGTTACATAGTTTTCCTTTGAATTCCGTATTTTGCAACAATATAGGCATTTGTGGATGGGTGACAATATCAGTAGTGATAAGTGATTCAAGGTAAAAACCCATCGAAGTGGAGTTGGGAAGAAAAGAAGATCGATGATTATGATCTTCCCATACGGGTTCACGCTCACTCATAATCTCCATGATGGACTCATCTGAAGGAAAAGTCTGTGTAAGATAATCTAGAGTGGGAAGAGAGGGTTCCAACCAATAAGGCTGGTGGTAAGGATACAAATCCATGAGATGAAGATCATCAACATGGTCATCGAAAATGGATTGAATAGCATCATACATTGCTTCATGTGGGCCAAGCGAGGATGACTCAACAATTTTTTTTCCCTTGGTACTAAATCTAGTTGTGGAAATCATATTTGTTGTCACCACTTCTGTACTAGGAGGGGCTGACAGAAACACATCCATAAGGGTGGAGTCTTTCAGCATACCTATCCCAGATGATTAGTAAGGAGGAGGGGATTGACCTAGCATAGGGATGTTATTTGTCATGGGGATTTTCACATCCAGCGTGCAATAATCAAGTTTATTTATAGTCACAATATTCTCCATATGTTAAAATTGGAGAGTTATAAATACTGTTGAAGCGATGGTAGTCATAGCGTAAAACCAATTCCTCCCCAATAGAATATTGTAATCTAATGGGGCGTCAATAACTTCCACCAGAATGGAAATAGCCTTGCCCCCAAGATCCACAAAAAGTGCTAGAAATAGACCATGGGGATGAAAACCTCATCCATCAAAATATTTCAAGGTAGTAGGTGATTCCATAACCTCAGGAGAACCAATGGATCTCCAACAAGCTATAGAAAAGACTGAGGTCGAAGCTCCTTCATCCAGGATGGTCCGATGGACCTTTCTCCCAATTACTTTAGAAGCAATCTAAAATAGGATTTGGTGAGGTAGTATGGATTTATAGTTCTCTACATTGAAATGAATCAAGTTGGTATTATCTGGGTCTAATTCCCCCAAAGCTGTTAGCAGGTTTTTACGTTGCATTGGACAACTTTGGAGTACCTCAAGGGTAGACATTGCACAAGGTGCCTGAGCTAGATATTCAACAACATTATAGAATCACGCAGCTCGGGCATTAGGATTGAAAACAGACTTCCTGAGGGTAGCCTTAGGTGGTCATAAAATTAAATCAAGATTAGGTTTTTCGATCACAAGAGGGCCATTAGACGAAGATGGGGGAGAACTAGTAGAAGGAACTTTGTCAGAAGAAGAACTTTCATTGTTTTTCTCTACTGTCTTGTCATAAGATTAACTACGAGTACTCAAATTGATGGTCTCGGAAGACATCATTTTAATTTCTTCTGTGGAACTGGAAGTTCCTTGATTAGACATATGGTCTATCAGTTGTTGTGTAGAGGGAAAAGGATCAGTAAGAATTTTTGGTGTGGGTTTACTCTTAAAAAATTTATTGATCCCATCACAACGAGGACATTCTTTTGTGAAGTGATCTCCTCCACACAATAAGCATGGATATTTGGCTTTCCTCTTCCCTTTATCATTCTTGTTGTTCATTGGTTTAGGATTCTCCTGTTGGTTCCCAGGTTTCTTGATTTGACCTTTTCCCTTTTTCTTATTCTTGGGTTCCTGTGAACTTTGAATAGAATTCACCTCGGTGAAAACTATAGGAGTCGAAGGAGCAGTCGTAGAAGCATTTGTTTTCTTGGCAGGTTTGGCTGTTGATGAGGGATAGATTCAACCAACCACCCCATCAACAAGAGTTTATGTCGGTGGCTTAGCAGGATCTTGTAGAATTAAGCCATACAACATTTCGGATTGGGAATAGACCAAATCCAAATACTGAGCGCAACTAATAGCATTCTCTTTAGTAACAACACCACCCATAGCCACATCTTGGGCAATAGGAGGCAACAACGACTTAGTGAACCATTCAGCTAGGATTTGGTCTGGGATGGGAGCTTTAATAACTCTTCTCCACCTTCTCCACTCGTCAATATGATCCGATATGTGTGTCGAGGTGTTCTGACAAAGTGAAGTTAAAATATCCGTACCCATTTCATAACGAATGGGTAGATGAAAGTGCATAAGGAAAACAATTTCCATGGAGATAAAGTCCACAAATGAATGTTGTGGAAGTTCAATGTACCATTTTGTAGTCGTACCGGTTAATGTGAGCTAGAAGAGCCTTAAACAAACAAAATCATGCATCAGGGAGTTCGAGGAACACCACAGGTAGAAGGTCATAACATGGTTTTTGGGATCATCTCACTGCTTTTCATCTAATTTTGGAATGTCCGATGGAAACTTTACCAAAGTCGCGTTCCATGAAGGGTTGTGTCGAATGGGATAATTTATCAATTTGGACAAATCAGGTAATTCCAAAGTGGCTAGGAAAGGTAAATGGTGATTAGGTTCCACATACTGGTAGTATTGATAAGGCATGTATCCACTAGTAGGACCATATGTTGACTGGTATACAGGTTGTTGAAATAGCTGATGAGATGATGAACTTCTCATAGATCCACTTGAAGGGGGTTGACCTCCGGAGTTGGGACTGCCAGGACCACTAGGACCACCTATCCCTCCTAGACCTTCAGGACCACCTGGCCCACTGATACCACCAGGAGGAGGACCACCATGACCTCGAGGAGGAGGACCGCCAGGACTTCCAAGAGGAGGACCACCAAGATCTCCAGGAGGACGACTGTTAGGACCTCCAGGAGGAGGACCACCAGGACTTCCAAGACCACCACGAGGAGGACCACCAAGCCCCTGGGGGAGAGGAACTCCATAAGTTGTTCCTTCTGTGCCTCAAGCTGTATGAATAGGTATTCTTCCTATTAATGGAATTTAAGACCAGTTGGGTTTCCCCCATGGTGTAAATGTATTCTCAGGGTATAGAATTCCAGTGTAGGGCATTCCAATAGACATATGTTAATAATTCATATTCCCTATAGGTACTTGATTTGCTGGGTAACCATAACCCCATGAGGGTTGATTAACTGTAGGTTATGCCCCTAAGGGCTGACCTGAAATTAAAGGAGGGTTTACCATATGATGGATAACCATCAGTGGAAGCTCTAATTTCAGCCACATGCTAAGGATCCATATTACAGGGTAATCTAGCTGATATAGATTCATTATGAGGTGTAGGTGCGGCCAAAAATCTGTCCAGCCTGTGCATTCTCTCTTGAAAATCTCATGCATAGTGAATAGATGATTGGATTTGTCTATATTATTCTTCACCTAGAGAATTTTGTTCAGGAGAGGTTCTATTAACCCCAAATGAGGAAATGGCCTGACCCATAGAATTTCTCCAGAACGGAGCATCAGGGCCATACACAAGTGCATCAGGTCTATTGATGCGACCTTCCATGGGAGGATGAAAGGAGATATTAGCCATAGGAGGCTGTTGAGCCAAGGGATTAACATAAGAATTGAATTGATCTCCACTTTCTACAACCATATTTTCTTTCTCATGGGAACTAGTTGCATCTCCTTGGTAGATGGATTCCATTGGACTTTCTCCCATAATAGGAGGAAAATTGGGTGGTAAGCCCTGATTCCTTCTGGATCGTCTCAATTGAAACTCAGCCAGATTGTATCAGTCACTAAACTAACCTAGGGTTTCAAAAACTAAGAAAAAAAATCACACAAAATCTTCTCCTACTCAAGCTACAGACCACAAGCAAACTTAAGTGATAGGATGAGCTCAAAATAGTCGGTCTCTCACCAGGATTGTCAAGTAGGTTAAAGTCGTGATACACTCAAGGTACATGCATAGTAGTCTACCCAAGTGTTGTTCTCAATGTATTGCTCCAAACAAGACAGCCAAAGGGTTTTTCTCAGTTGGATAAGGAATCCTAGTACGCTCTCCCGATATACGCAAGGTACGTGCGATCTCAAATCGGTAGTAGTGTTGTCTAATGCACAACCGTTCACAAGGGGCCTTCCGACATACAATTGAGTACATGAAGTACCTTTCTATATACCTCAAGGGTAAGTGAAAGGTCCTTTGATATACCGATGGTACGTGGAAGAACCACATGAATCCCGGGTTGTAGTACAGACAAATTAATGATAACTCCTATGTTTTATGATGCCCGAACACATCACTAACTTATCACTCAAATTTCTATACAATTTTAGACCTATAACTACTGTTAATTTTATCTTGAGTGGTTAGGTGAATGCATGAGATTTTGATAGAAATGTAAAGCCATGCAAATATGAAATGCATATAATTTCACTTTACTTTTCAACACATGCCTACCTATGGGGAGAGAGTATTCTTTTTTTTTCAATTTTTTTTTTGAAACCAAAAATTTTCCCAAATAACTACACTAAAACAAACTTTTTCCGAAAAGATAACAAGCAACAAACTTCAAACCGATTTTGAAAGAAACCAAAATAGGGTAAGATCTCTTTTTCTAAGAAGAAAGACAAAACACACTCAAAGGTATAATCAACATTTTTTCAATTTTTTCTTCAAATACTAGAAAGATCTAACTTAAAAGCACTAATATTTTTCTTTTGATGAGATCAACATGTAAAAGAAAGAGAAGAAAGATGGAAATTTGAAAGCTGATGAGGCTAATCAGAGGTCCAATAATTCATCCTCCAACAATAGATATGAATAATTCTCAACAAAACATTTTCTTGTTTCGAAGAAAAAATAAGTCCTTCATAAGTTTTTAATGAAAAATGAAACAAGCTATCAATCAAGCAAGTCTTTCTTTTCAGATTTGTCTAACAATAGGACTGAGAACTAACTGATGCTAAGCTCTCAAACAACATTCCTTTCGAAAAACTCAAAAACAAGCAAACAAACCAATGAAAATATGAATCTATCCTAGCTCTTTGATTTCAACAAAACAAGGCTTTTACCACACCAACTTTACCACTCAAGCACTCAGATCTCTTCAATACAAACCTAGACGCTCGGAACTGAAAGCAACACAACCAATTTTTTTGCAAAAATCTTTGAAAAAAAAAGTCTGGAAAGACCTACCTGGCACCGCTTCCAGAGGGTCACTGACATAGTGGTTCTTCTCGAGCACTACTTCTTGATTTCTGCTTACAGGCGGTCACACCACTCCCTACTAACTGAGTTCAGGCGGTGGCACCGCTTCTTTCCTATTGTTCATATGCGGTTCCCTATATATGTCCAAAACAAAACAAAAATTGCGAAAAAGAAAAGTTAAATCACTGTGCAACTGGCATTAAAATCAGAAATTAATAGTATTTAAAATCACAGAAAGTCAGAAAACTCAGATTTGAACATATCTGAAGATACCAAACCAATAACCACTAGATTAGCTAGTGGCTATGATTGAACCGATGAAGAACGGGAGCTTGGATTTTATCCAAGTGTTTTGAAAAGACTAAGGAAGATCATATTAGTTGAAGCTCCTCCCCAGCGAAGTCACCAGATTTGTTGCTATGAATTTTGCATCTTCAGTGGACAGAAGTTGTTCCTCTGGTCTGAATGGTTCAGATCCAGAACAAAGAGTTCATGATAAGGTTGGAAAACTTTCCCTATAATATATAAACACCCGCAATACAATATTTGATGGAGTGATGTGGTTCTTCTCTTATGACAAAAGGTCTCCAAGGAAATTTCTGCATAAACACATTAAACATGCAAGAGATCAAAGATACTAGAACATCATCTATAGATCTATGTCAGTGACTAAGGAATCTGACAGTAACATGCAAGATTATAACATAACAAGTATATGGAAAAGGAACCAACTTTACATTAATAAAATGAAGAAAGAGTTTACAACCTATGCCTTAGTGTCTATATGCTCTCTCACAAAACCAACATCTTGTCCCCTAAGCTCCAACTTGCTCCCTCAAGCTCTATTGAATGACTTAGGCCAGAATATCAAAGCAACAGCATACCATTACTCTCTCCTCAACCATGCACATTGAGCCTACTTTTATAAGCTTGGAATGGATAGGGATCATTGAGAAATTGGTGGGTGAGTCGGCTAGGAGATCCTACAAGGATGGATCTTGAGCCCAACTGACCCCAGTGATCAGGGATAAGGGTGCCACAAAGCCTTCTTTCGAGAAGCTTCGTGAGAACCTCTCTTTTTAACTTTTTACCAAGGGCACCGCTTCTTATTCACTATGAAAGTGTGGTTTTAGATAGAACCATGTATTGCTTTAAGGGTAAAGGGGGTGTTAATTCTTACTACCAACATATTACAGGCGGTGCTAAAGAAGGTACTTCTTTTTTACTAAAGGGTAGACGCGGTGCTGGATTAAAGATATACAAATTTGATGTCTGAACCAATGTTCTTACTTCACAATTTGGGATTGAGGGAAACGCAGAAGTTTGGTATCTTATCACATGTTGATGATGAGATTTAGGTATAATAGGGAGAACCCATAAAGTTATCAACTACCCATTTTGTTTTTTGTGCCCAGACATCTAGAAGTTGGTTGGGGAAAGTTAATGCATGGGGATGGGAAGATTATGGGAGTCAAATTCGAATTTGGGAAGCCACCCATTTTTGGAAAATGTGTTTTTGACTTCTTGGGCAAGTAAATGCTTGGAAATGCATTCCCAAGCTATTATTCACCCATACGTTTTTCTCTCTCACGCAATTGGAGCTCTTGCGATCTTCCCTTCACATTTTGGTGGTTGTTTCCGCATTCCACATCTAGGAAAATATATTTTTAGTATTGTTCGGCGAATGGGAAGAGGAGATTCACATTCTAGGGGTTTTTAGAGGTTGTTCTATCCTCCCTCATGCAGATGGAGTTTGATGTGCTCTCCCCTTCACATTTTCTACAGTTTCTCCATTTTTCTCCATGGCCGGGAAGTTGTTTTTTTGTTGTTGAGTGCATGTGCAGTAGGGATTCACTTTTTTGGGTGTTTTCTAGTGTCATATTTTCTCCCCTAATACCCAAGAACGCCTGCTGAAATCATTTTTGGTTCCCAAGGTGTTTTTCCCCATATTAACAATCTATTTTTGGTTGCAAACCCATTTTTGGTTATGCTCATTGGCTGGGAATATAGATCCACGAATTGGGGGTTTGTAGAGGTCATTTCTGCCTCTGTGAATCCATTAATCATTTCCTGAAATTATTTTCTCGCTTGGGTCATTTTTCCCCAATTTCCATTTTCAATTTTGGCTCCCAAGACATTTTTGTCCATACCCGGAACTTGTATTTGGCTGTGAAGTTCATCCTAGTGTTGGCTTGGCTGAGTAAGTCCAAGTAAACCATCTGTTAGATGGTTGACTATGTTTGTCTGTGCTTGTGTCTTGGTCAAGTAAATCCAAGGAACCTGTTACAGCTAATTTTACCACACATGGTTGATCACACTTTTATGGCTTTCCTTGTCCATCTGCAAACTCTTTGGACCCCATGGACCATTTTTGTACCTTTGATGTTTCCAAGATCATCCCTAAAATCACCTATTATTTGATGTACGTGACTTTTAATCCCTTTCTCACATATATACGTAGATATTAGCCTTAAACCCGCGTACATCGGGATGTGTGCAAAAGGCCAAATATTTTTTGAGTTTTCCTTGATGTGGATCCGAGTCACTTGTCTCTTAGCCTTCCATATGCCTCGAGATCGCTCGGATTTAACCTTCCATTACCCCATTGAAGCACTATATAAGGAACCCTTTGGATACATTAAAGAAGAGGAATTGAAGAGAAAGAAAACTATAGTCCATTGTTGTCGTAGCTTGCTTATACTTGAGTCTGCATCGCTTTGTCCCTTGGAGAACTTTCTGTTCTTCCCAAGATTTCCTTTGCTTGTGAGATTTCTATAGAGATATGGAGGATTGAGGTGTTGGAGGCCTAGGTGGAGGACTCAGTTTCTCTAGTTCGCAGACGTGCCAACAGAGATTGTAACTTATGTAATATTCGATTTACTTAATAGAAATATATTTTCCTGTCGAATGATGTGTATTTAAATGAATATGGAATCCATGGATGTGTTTAATTGCTTATGTATCATTGATTATGTATGCTAGAGTATGCCTAACACTATATAATATAGAATGCTTCCCTTGTTTTACTGTTGTTGAGAGTAAATTGCCAAAGCAAGTGGGATTGGAAAAAGCTCAATGGGGATCTACTACAACCATCCGGAATAAGGTATCTGTCAAGATACTTTAGTGTTAGATGTTGTATTTCTCTTGCATATTGGGAATGTATTGATTTCTGCAGTTTCTCTGTCTATTGTGGTACACCCCAAGCCATAGGATTTTTTCTCCGTAACAGAATTGGCGACCATACTGGGGAGGTTCCTAGCTATTTTTATTTGGGGGTTTTCGGCATTCAATGTGCTTCTATTGCTATGATTTCTCTATTTCTGTGTCAGGTCTGGGGGCATGATTACCTAGTAGTGTTTTTTAGGAGTAAATTTTGTCTCTCTTTTTCTTCCTATACACGGGTTTTTCTTTCACAACCATGTGTACACGCAGGTTTTCTTGGAATAGTCGCGTATGTACACAGGTTTACTAAGAAAAGTCATGTATGGCCTGATCTTTTGCTTTTTTTGGAAGATTAAGTGTTGATGGGTGAGTTTGGATGATTGCTGAGTCTTCTTTGATGCTTCCGGAGTCTGTATCTCCCCTCTGTTTCTGACCAGAGACTCTTTTTTATTTGATTTTTGAAAATGTTCTTGTCGTTTCATTTTCTATTTTTTGTTTTGAGATTAGTGCATTAGGTCTCTTTTTTCTTAGTACTTGGTTTTGATACTATCTGTGAGTGGTTGCAGGGTCTAAGGGTGTTAAAGTCATATTTTTGCTTTTTATCTCATTTAATTCAAAAATACAAAAACATTTTGCTTTTTGCATAGTTATGCATTCTTTTCATTTTGCATTAGCATGGTACTTGCATTAGGTTTGCTTGGTGAATATTAGTCAGATTTTCATATAAGAATGATTGCATATACATTTGAAGGAAAAATTGTGCACTTCAGGTAGTAGCATACCATGTTTTTCATTCGACACAATGCATTTGCATTGATTGTTAGGTGTGCATTTTAATTCTTGTTGTGTCATAACATCATTAGTTACACGACCGTTTACTCTTTGATTAATAAATCCAATTAAAATCAACGCATAATAAAATGAATTACACTCTTTTCTTTTCTGGGGTGCACCAACAAGACTAGGTTTTAGGGTCTCGAAATAGTTCATTGTGAGTCAATTCTCCAAGACCACTAAACAAAATAATTAGGTGTCTGTCCAAGTGAGAGTCTGAAATCCTTTATATAATTAGTGTTTCTAACGATCCTCCTCTTACAAGGGAGTGAAGCATGAGGCAGTGTGAGCGGTTATGATTGGGATGACCCCTGGTTGTAACTGAGTAGCATTGGATATATTTCCAGGATTGTATTCGTATCTAGGGCCTCTTTCGAGAGTTTTGGGCTTTGCTACACTGCCCATATGGTCAATCCCACATGCAAGTGTCCACCTGAGCATTGATTATATCGAGGTGACCTTAGTTTCCTTACCTAGGTTATCGAGGGGGTATTTGCAGAGGTTATTCTGCAAGTGTCCTGTCCAGGTAGGGGTCAGAAAAGAGAATCACTATATGCGTTGAAGCTGAGGGCCACTATAATTGGTTACGAACCTCTGCTTGTTGTTTATGGGAGTCTGAAGCCTCTTCTAGGAAAGACATACCTACTTCATTCGGGAGCTCAAATATCCTACCCTTGGTTTTCTTGTGATTTGGATTTACATTGTTAGCTGCATGCTCTATGCACGCTATTTTTCCTAGGGTTTGCGTAATTAGATCGAGTCTTTTTATTTTTTGAGTGATTGTGGATTTGGGCATGGCACCCCACCATTCCCATCATTTAGCAGGACTTCCTCCTTCCACATATCCTCCTCCTTTAGGAGAGAGAACCAAACAGTCCAGGTGGACTACTTCTCACTTTGATTCACACACCATGGGAGATCATGAGGATGAGATTCCAGAGATGTCTTCTCCACCTCACGAGGTTAGGGAGGAAGATCCTACTAGCACATATGATCCTGTACATGAACATCCTTCATGATTTGGTTATGATCCCTCATTCACAGGTCCCTAGTATTGGTTTTCGGGCGATGAGACTCACTATGAACCCATAAGCACTAGTCATGTTAGATATGACATGTCTAATATCCCTGCACCTAATCTGGTGCATCATGCTGAGTCAAAATTTGGTCCTAGAACTACACTTGGGGGCACTCCCATCCCTTTCCATGCAGAGAGATTTGGGGGCACTCCCATCCCTTTCCATGCAGAGATATTTGGGGGCACTAGTCACATTGCACCCTCCATCCCGGTGGTGGAGGAAACTTCACATGTTCATCCTAGACCTAGTGTTCGTAATCCTATATGGATACCAGAACCAAGATGAGTGAACATTGGGAACACCACTTACATTCCTTCACATGTACCTTCATCCTTGAACCTCGCTCCTTCAAATGCATTTTTAACGGCTCATCCTCCCCCTAATTCACATGGGCCTTCAAGCCGGAATGTTGCTACTAGCCATGTTCATTCAGCGACTGCTAACATGGTTGTATCTCAAAGCTGAGTACCTCCTATTATGTCAACAAGTCATGTACTTGTTTCTGGATTGTCTCATGTTCCACCTCATGGAGCTTCCCATATACTAAACTATGGACCTTCTCATTGTACATCCCATGGAACACCTTATGGAGCTTCTCATGGACATTCTTATGGACCGCAGTATGGAGAAAAATACCAACCATATGGGTACGGGTATCAACAACCCACTTACTCTTCTAATTATGGATTTGTAGTGCCTCATAATCAAGGTACCCCACATCACAATGCTTCCATGCAACCCTATATGGTTCAAATGGGAGGAGGTTATTATGGCCAAGGCCACAGTATTTATAGCAATAAACCTTATATGAATGAAAACTATCAGGGAGCATGGAATTGACCGACTCCAAGTAAGCTCCCTTTCCTTGTGACATTGAACTTACCTAACTTGTCGAGATTGATGAACGATCATGTGTCTCATGACCCAGCATGGTCGATAGTCCCTACCAAGCTTCCTTCAGACATTCCCAAGTTCGAAGGTAAGGCTGGTGAAGATCCTGGAGATAAGGCCACCACTTTCCACCTTTGGTGCTCTTCCAATTCCTTACATGACGATTCCATTCATTTAAGGCTATTTCAATGCACCCTAATGGGTCCTGCGATGAAATCGTATATAGATTTACCAGGGGGGGCTTATACTACATTTGATTATCTTGCACTGACTTTATTTAATCATTTCCAGCTACCCATATGTTACAACTTCGGTACCGAACTCTTGTCGACCTTCTAGAAAGATAAAGCCACACACATTTTGGATCATATACAAGAGTGGTGTAGACAAAAATGGTTAATCAAAGCTTTTATACCACCAAAGTTTCTTCTTGAGCGGTTCCTCAAATCGTTGTTACCTTACATCGTGAAGGATGTTTCTACATCAAGAGTTCAAAATGAGGAACAAACTATTTTTAGGGCACAAGAGTTGGATTTGATCTATGCTTAATCCATACTTTTTGTATGAGATTATACCTAATGCTCCTAGGTCCAATTTCGACCCCAAGATCAAGCCTGAGCTACATGCTGACAGTATTGTGGGCTCTACAAGTACCAAACCTGTGGACTCGGTTATGAAACAAGTGAGCCAATTCTCAATTAACCAGTTTGCGTTAGGACAAGCTATTGCTTTGTCTCAACCTACCCAATCAGCGAATGTACTTTCTATGTAATCATCGAACCCAAAACGTAGCCAGCATCCTGGAAGGAATAAGAAAAAAGGAAAAAATAATCGTAAGCGTGGGAACAAGAACAAAAATGATAATAATAATGACAAGAACACTAATGCCGGGGGGGACAAGCAGTCTAAGTGTATGGTGAATTTTCCTTGCAAGATATGTAAGGATGACCATCTCACTCACTGGTGCCCTCGTATGGAATATTCCTTGAGGTTCATAGCACAGGGGCCAGCTGTGTTAACTAATCCTTTACCCAACAATAAAAATATGAACTCGAGGACCATTGATCCTGGTTGTGCGTCGGGTGGAAATAAAAATCCACCAAAGGCCAATAGTGATCACAGTTGCATCAACATGGTGCATGCTACTAAATTTGTGACTCATGTGAAAGATTATGGTTTGTCACAACCAAACCTTGGGAAAGAACCTTCCCCACCTAAGAGCCCTTTGTGAATCGAAAAGCCTATGGATAAACCTAAATCTCCACCTCGCATTCCTAAGGGAGTCTTAAAGAGTTCAAGCCACAATCCTAATGCCAGAGCCACCCAAAACTATTCAGTTGTCAAGGATTTGGGTAAGACTCCTTGTGCGATGTCCGTGTTAGATGTGCTTCAGACTTGTCCTTCGCAGAGGAAAGCTTTGTTGTCTCCTCTTGGGGTTAGTGATGATAACTCTTCTACCATGATCAAATTTGAAACCATGGGAGTGCAGCCTCGCTTACCTTACTATGTGTCTCTTTTGATTCATGTAGAGTTTCTTAACAACATCGTCAAGCATGTTGTCATTGATGAAGGAGATGCTGCTTCTGTGATGTCTTTGTCATGTTGGAAGGGTTTGGGTTCTCCCACATTGTCTCAATCCACGATTGTGTTGACAGCTTTCGATGGTAGATCATTTCAGCTGCACGGGATTCTTCCTTCTCTAGAGGTCCAATTTCGAAGGGAAGACCATCACGATCGAGGTTGAGGTGGTTGATGTGCCCCTTGACTACAATCTTTTACTGGGTAGGAATTGGATGTATAGTATGCAAGCCATAGATTCTTTCCTCTTTTGAGTTATATGCTTTCCATTTAATGGGAATATCATTACGATTGATCAGAATTCATTCCATAATATGAGTGTCAAAGCATCATCTAGAGATTCTATCCTGATTATCGATCATTCTCAGCCTGCAACTGGGAGTGTGGGAATAGGTATGTATCCTTCTCTTATGGGAACCTTTATTTGTCCTACGCCCGTTCTTATGATTGAATCTAGTTTTGGTGGGGCTTCATCCTCATTGAATTCGGTGTCTTTTCCCACTACCCATATGGAATATCCTTGGATTCTTCTTTCACCAAGTACTTCGATTGTGCCCGTTGAGACAGACATGTCATTTCCTACAACAATGGTGGCATATTAAGCGCATCTTGATCAGGTTACAGAGCCTAGTCCTTCCTCTTCATGGACAGAGGAGGAGGACTCATATGTGCTACCTGCATGAGAAGTAGAGTCATCTCGCTCACATTATTTACTCGATGATGTTTTTCCATCGGATGAAGCTATTCTTGAGGCCATGTCTAGGGTTGAGCAACCTTGGGAAGAGTTGCATCATCTATCATATTTTCTTCCTAAGCTCAATCGTATGGAGTGTGATGACTTTAGGGAGATTCTTAGTGAGAATATTGGTAGCCTCATGGTTCCATTAAGCTCTCCTAGTCAGTTGGCTGATGGAAACATGGCTAATTTATCACCAACCATTCCTATCAATATTTCTCGTGATCATGGCAAGGTTGAGAATGTCTACATTGGGGCAGGTTGTTCCCCCAATGAGATCAACGAGTATACCGAGTTGTTTAAAGAGTTTTGTGACATTTTTACTTGCTCATATGAAGAAATTCCAGGTATCGACCCTCATATTGTCGAACATGAGATCAAAATGTATCCGGATGCAAAACCGGTTCAACAACATTTCCATGCAGTGAATCCTAGAAAAGCACCCGCCATTAAGGCTAAGATAGATAAACTATTGAAAGCTAGTTTTATCTATCCCATTCCCTTGACGAATTTGGTTTCAAATCCTATTCTGGTAGATAAGAAGCATGGAGCGATCCATATATGCACTGATTTCTGTGACTTAAATCATGCCTGTCCTAAGGATAATTTCCCCACACCATTTATTGGTCAGATTTTGGATGAGTGTGTCGGGAGTGAAGTATTTTCCTTTATGGACGATTTTTTCGGATATAATCAGATTCAAATTAAGCCTGAGGATCAAAATAAGACTACATTTATTTGTCCTTGGGGTACTTTTGCATATCAAAAGATTCCCTTTGGCCTTAAAAATGCCAGAGGTACATTTCAGCAGGCTATGACCTTAATATTTCACGATCTTAAAAAGATTATCGAAGTATATTTGGATGATCTCGCTACTCACTCTCATTTGAGAGTGCGTCATCCATATCATTTGAGATTAGTGTTCGAAAGATGTCATCATTACCAGGTTCATTTAAATCATCATAAGTGCATATTTTGCATGACTATTGGTCTCTTTGTAGGATTCATTGTATCCAAGGAGGGTATAAGAGTCAATCCCTTAACGGTTGAGGCAATACTCCAATTATCTCCCCCGCATAATATTAGACACCTTCAGTGTTTGCAAGGCATGGTGAACTTCTTGCAGAGATTCATGGTTAATTTTTCCAATTTGACTAAAGTATTTATGCATCTTTTGAAGAAGGAAACCCCTTTTTACTAGGATGAGTGAGCCTAAGAGTCCTTTAATGCTCTTAAGCGAGCCTTAGAAATGGCCCCCGTGCCTACTCCACCTGACTATAGCCATGATTTCTTGATTTATGTGGCCGTGTCCATGGAGACGGTTGGTATGGTTTTGGTTTAGGAGGATGAGGAGCTCCATGAGCATGTCATATATTACTTGAGTTGAAACCTTATAGATGTGGAACTTTGCTATTCCCATGTGGAGAAGCTTGCCTTGGCTACCGTTCATGCGGTTCAGCGTTTGAGACATTACATTCTCCTTCACCAAACCTTAGTTGTAGCTCATATCAATCCATTTCAGTTCATCCACACTAGAAGGATGATCGGGGGGGAATACAATAACTAGATTGTCATTTTGCAAGAGTTTGATGTCGAGTTCGTTTCAGCAAAATCAAAGAAATAATTGATCTTTGTGGAGCTTATATCCAATTTTCCAAGTTTGGAGGAGGAGGATGTTTATGAGGATACGTTTTTCAATGAGCATATTTTCTTTATCTCAACTTTGGACCCTTGGTATGAGGATATAATTATATATTTGCATACATTTAAGGTCCCTATTCACCTTTCACAGGATGAGCGACAATGATTACATCATGTAGCTAAGAACTACCTTATAATGGATAACACTTTGTACCATCATGGGGTAGATTCCATTTTGCGTCGTTGTTTAACCTGTGATGAGGCTGAGGTTGTGCTGAATGATTTCCATGGAGGGGCGTCTGGTGGTCATTTATCTGGGCTTTCTATAGCCCAAAAAATATTGATAGTGGGATATTTTTGGTCGTCCATCTTCAAATATTGTGTTAATGCAGTCAAGAAGTGCCACCCTTGCAAGGTGTTTGCACGCAATATGTGCTCACATCCATCCACATTACATCCTATTGTCACCATCAGTCCCTTCACTAAGTGGCGGCTTGATTTTATGGACTGCAACCCAGCTTCGGTTGGGGGGCGTCATCACATTAATGTGGCTATCAATTACTTCACAAAATGGGAAGAGGATATGCCCACATTTAAATCCGATGGTGAGATAGTCGTGCATTTCGTTTTCAACCAGATTATCACTCGATTTGGCACTCTGAAAGAGCTTGTCACTGACCATGGTAGGCACTTTCAGAATAAAATGGTGGAAGAGTTGGCTTCCAAGTTAGGGTATAAGCAAGAGAATTCATCTTCTTATTACCCTTAGACGAATGGAAAATTTGAAGCAATGAACAAATCACTTAAGTCTATTCTCCAACGAACCATCACACAAAGCAATACTAATTGCCATATTATGTTGTATCCTGCTTTGTGGGCCTATAGAACCGCAGTTAATAGTGCCACCGATTTCTCTCCATATCATCTTGTACATGGGGTGGAGTCAGTTTTTCCGGTTGAATGTGAAATCCCTTATTTGAAGCTAGCTATAGAGGTTTTACCTGACACTTTCACATTGGAAGAGCGTTTGGTCCACTTAGAGCAGCTTGATGAGCAGCGCCGAGATTCCTTAGTGGCTCTAGAGGTTAACAAGCATCGCATCAAGGTCCAATATGATAAGTCTATCCATCCAAGGAATTTTAATGAAGGTGTCTTGGTCATTTTGTGGGATCAAGCTAAGGAACCCTTGGGGACAGGGAAATTTAATCCCATGTGGCATGGTCCTTACGTGGTTAAACAAGTCTTAGATAAATGCGCTTATGAGCTGGTTGATTATGAAGGGACAGCCTTGGTGGAGCTTAGAAATGGGCTCTATCTCAAAAAATACTACACATGGTCTTTAGCCAGGGCTGATTGTTGTATATTATTATACAGTTTTGCATTACATAGTTAGGTTTTCTTATGGCGATTGGGTTTGTGATTAGCTTTCATTTTTTATTGTAGGTGTTGATGGAGTCTTTCGTTTACATAGGATTTGCTGATGGTGCTAGCTGCCACACTCAAAACTCAACTTCGGCTGCTTGGGTGATTTAATATACTCCTACGGGTCAAGTGTTGTCTTCAGGAGGCGTATGTTTACGGCCCTCTTCAAACAATGTTGTTGAATATAGTGTTGTCATTGATTTATTGTCTGATGCCATTTCACATGGTGTTCATTCTCTTGAGGTACATCTTGATTCGTAGTTAGTGGTTTCATAGCTTAATGGCTTGTATCGCATTAGGGATCTGACATCATTACGAATATTCTTACGTGTTCGATTGCTAGAACATCAATTTGAGAATATAACATACATTCATGTTCCAAGAATTTTTAATCAAGTTGCTAATTCATATGCAACTATGTGTTTGATTGACATTTGTTTCATAGAACATAAGCATATCACAAAAATACATTTTACACACATATAAATATAAATAAAATCAATCATCATAAAAAAATTTCATTAATATCCAAAAATTGACGTCATAATAGATAAGTGTCATATAAAAAATTGGGGCTTCCAAGCCACCAACACATAATACACGGTCATACAAAAATGAATACACTTAGGTCTCTAAGCCTGAGGAGGAGGGGGGTTTTGATCATGATATAGCACTATGGCTCTAGCTAGCCATCGAAAGAGTCGAACCCATGCTCGTGGTACACCAACCACCTTATGCTGCATGGCCTCAGGCAAGTCCTCAACTTGCGCCATGGGTACCCAATGTGTCAAATGAACAAAGTTAGTGTGGATTCTTTGGAGCGTCTGCTCCACATACACACCCATGATATCGTCTCCTCTTCCCCTCTGTTAATGATGAGGGAAGCCTTCTGGCTATCATGGTCCTACATATGCATATACATGATAGATTTTCACTATGTGTTGTCCCACCAAAAAATTTGTCTTTTGTGTCAATATATCAAAAAACACAAAAAAATTAAATAATTCAAAATTTTAAGAAGTGGGTTTGGGATTCTTTACCTATGTCATCATAAGTTTCTCCTGGTGGTAGCGACATATCCAGATGTCAGCAAAAGTCTATCCCTACATAGGGGTAGTCATCTATGGTGACGACCTATCTCCACCACCATGGAAAGAAATCTACTGGGTAGGGATTAGCCACCCTACCTCGGCCCAGTATGCGCATGACATTCACCTAGGGTCGTTGGGATAGATCCCAAACTCCATGTGGAGCAATGTCTACCCTAGGGCTTATTGTTGGCACCTGCTCAAAGAAAAGTGTGCTCAGTATGTTGTCGAACCCAAAGTTCCGCACCCTGCCCATATTGTAGTCACTGAGATGTTGTTTCATGTTGCTCAACAGCGTCATACTCCAGTCATACACTGTAGGTCGCATGCACTCTACCAGAAAAAACATCATTGGCTATGAGGCCTAGTGGAGTGAAGCCAACTCTGCAATCCTTCCTAGTGCCAAAATTATGGCCTTCAGCCCCAGAATCTCGATAAAGTTTGTCAGTATTTGACTCCCAACCTTTCGTCTCTGGAAAGCAATACACAACTATGTACTCATCTATGGTCATCCCGCCTCCTAGCCCACGAGATCGGAGGTTCACCATCTCTCCTCATCATGACAAACCAGTGATAAAATATATTTCCTCAACCTCAATGCTGAGTGACATCCCATCTATCTGAAATGTCTTAGATTCTGGATCCCAATAGTCCACCAATAGCTGGAGTAGTCTTGGTTTGGCCCTCAGGCTGCCAAGACACCAAAAATTATGCAAGCCACATGCCCGTAATGCTTGTTGGTCCATGAGATCACCTTGCAAACCTTCCTCAACATCACCATGCTCTCTTTCTCTCCACTCTAGCACCATCCTACACAAAAACCAAGTTTTTTTATCAATCTTTGCCCCTTAAAACCTTATTTGTGGCCCTGTATGTGACTTTTATCAAAACAGTCGCATATGTATACGGCTTTCAATGCTTTTTCTGCGTATGGTGAGCCCTATACATAGAAAAGATCAATTTTCATGTGGGCTGAAACGCACAAGTATGGATGGCTCAAAAAATTAAATAGAACATGAAATTTGAAAAAAAATTGCATCAAAATGAAAGAGGAGCACATGAGAATCTACCTGGATCAAACAGGGAGAGATTTCGCTAGACGATGCTCCCAGAATTCACTTTTGAAGTTCTGAGCTTAAATGCACTATGTTGGGTAAAAATTTCAAATGATGTGAAAATTTTTAAATTTTTTACTATTTATAGAAAAAAATTTAAATTTTTACCCACTTTCTATAGTTTTTGACCATTTTGGACCGTTTGAACTAATTTGATGTTGTAGGAATCCATTTGGAGTGCGGTTTGACAGTGGCTTTGATATGTTCATGCCTACTGCAGGTATTATGTCTAAATTGGCATATAGGTTAGGTTTCACACCCATTTGCACTTTGCATAACCTTATGACTGTTTCATTTTAACCTTAGGTACGGACCCATTCCATCTTGTCACGGAACCTTCTTGCTGCTTTTAGAAGTGACATGTTGTGAATGGTAGAGCTTTACCATACATGGGTACCCTAGTTAGATCATCTTTTCCATTTGGTGCCCATGCCAACATTTCTCCTTTAGGGTGTGGGAGTCCTTTGTATAGTACCACCATGACTTTAAGAAAGAGCTTCATACTCCTCTTGACCTGTATGCTAGCCTTTTCCCCAGGACTCCCTTGTATATTTCAAGTTGTAATTGCATTATCATGATTTTTGCTTGCCTTATTGAGCCTTATGTCAAATTCCTTGACTTTGATTATCAACCATATAGCCCGAGCTTGTCTCATGTCTAGCCAAGCAGAGCCTTTTGTATTTACCTTTTGCATCTTGATTCCCCATTTTTTAACGAGAGGGGACTTTCCCCCGAGTGTCTTTATCATGCACATGTCTCCTTGCATTGAGCATAGGTATGTTCCGCTGCTTGGAACTAGTTTGTTTTCCCCTTGACACTCGTCTCCTCCTAGATTTGTAACTATAAATCACTTTATTTCTTTTTCAAGCTTTTCAAAATATCTGAAAAAGTCCAAAAAAATAAAAAAACCAAAAAGCTAGATAGGAAAAGATATTATCTTTGGCAGCAGTCGAGTCTTGTCGCCTTCGAATAGAGCACTGTATATCACATTTGTTGGTTGGGTTAGTAGTTTGACTTTAGGAGTTGTACTCATTTCTTTGATTTTATCTCCATCGAATGGTTAAGATTCCAGTCCCTATGGAGCCTCTGTTGATGCCTCATGTGTCACATATATGTCCCAGTTTTTTATATCAAGTCTATGCTACCTACATTCAGTCACCATTAGCCTTTATGATCTTGTTCGAAGGAAGTTGAAGCCTGAGCCGACCATTCCTCAGTTGTCTTGACTTTCCATGTCAGCCATTCTCGGTACTATTACTGGTCCGTGCACATCTTGTTCGATTCCTTCCACATTATACAGCATTGTTGAGTACCTCGTGTTGGTTGATGGGGGATGCCTTAACACCCTCCTTCCAGTGGATTCCATCCCATCGACTTTAGATCATTTATTCTGGGATAGGAGTCTAGAGTCATTTGAGTGCCTTAAGACTTACAATCATCAGTGGTAGGTTCTATCGCCATCCACAGTTTTGGGAATACATCAATGTCCCCTAGTCGATGGATTCTTCCAAGTGTTCGACCTCAACACATCTATTCGCACTTGTTAGATTACACTCTAGTACCTTGATTCCCATTTTCATTATGAGTGGGTGATCTCGCGTCTGTTAATGGTATACATCAATGACTGGTAATCAAATGATGAACTACTATGTTCGACCTCGACAAATCTATTCACATAGTAGGACATGTACTCGTAGCGGTTTGTGTAGAAGACTTTCCAGATTGGTGGCATTCCACATATGCTACCTCCTTGATCGTGCCAGTGTTCATGAGATTTCAGCTCTCGTGATTTGATTCCAGTGTATGTCAGATATCTTCAGCCATTATGGATATCTTGATCCATGGTATATCTTTAGATTTCATGGAGATCTTGGTCCTTTGTATATCTTCATCATGGAGATTCTGATCTATTATATATTGTACATGGCAATTACCACACATGTCACATTTTGTATATCATGCCTATTCATGGCCATTGTACTCTTATGTATCCTGGACTACTATATGTATTTGCAGTCATATGCAAAGATTGATTATTGTACTATATTGTTGGATGGCTAGCTCTTCCACCTGATTCTTCATCACTCCACTTCTGGGATGGATTTATAATGTATTTCAGCCATCATGTTACCCCTCTGACCTCACACATTAGGGGGCATCTGTTAGAACTGATTTTACCACACATGGTTAATCACACTTTTATGTCCTTCCCTATCCCTTTGTAGACTCTCTGGAACCCATGGACTATTTTTGTACCTTTGATTTTTCCAATATCATCCCTAAAAACACCTATTATTTGATGTACGTGACCTTTAATCCATTTCTCGCGTATATACGTGGATATTACCCTTAAACCCTTGTACATCAGTATGTGTGCAAAAGGCCAAATATTTTTGGAGTTTTCCTTGATGTGGATCAGAGTCACTTGTCTCTTGGCCTTCCATATGCCTCGAGATTTCTTGGATTTGACCTTCCATTACCCCATTGAAGCATTATATAAGGAACCCTTTGGATACATTAAAGAAGAGGAATTGAAGAGTAAGGAAACTATAGTCCATTGTTGTCGTAGCTTTCTTATACTTGAGTCTGCATCCCTTTGTCACTTGGAGCACTTTGTGTTCTTCCCAAGTTTTCCTTTTCTTGTGAGCTTGCTATCGAGAGATAAAGGATTGAGGTGGTGGAGGCCCAAGTGGAGGACTCAGTTTCTTCAGTTCGCAGACGTGCCGACAGAGGTTGTCACTTATGTAATATATGATTTACTTAATAGAAATATCTTTTATTGTCCAATGATGTGCATTTAAATGAATATTGAATCCATGGATGTGTTTAATTGCTTATGTATCATTCATTATATATGCTAGAGTAGTCCTAACACTATATTATATATCATGCTTGCCTTGTTTTACTATTGTTGAGAGTAAATTTCCAAAGCAAGCGGGATTGGAAAAAGCTCAACGGGGATCTACTACAACCTTCCGGAATAAGGTATGTGTCGAGATCCTATAGTATTAGATGTTGTATTTCTCTTGCATATTGGGAAGGGATTGATTTCTATGGTTTCTCTATCTATTGTGGTACACCCCAAGCCATAGGAAGTTTTCTCCATAACAGAACCCCTATGCGGTTGGCTTGTTTCCTTAGCATTCTGTGAAACCCAACTGTGTGTGGCTTGACTGTCGATATATGTCTTGTTGTGTGTAAGTCTGTTATTCCATTATTCCTTGTGGGAATCATGCCTAGCTCGAGGATGGAAGTGGTGCTGAGATATTGATGAGCACACTGGCCTATGGTTTGGTGGAACGTTGCAGTGACATAACTGGTTTCATGACAACTCTTTTTCAAGATAAGTATTATTGTGTCTTTAACCTCTGCAACTGTGTTTGTTTTTAATGGATTATATGAACATGTTGAATTCTTGAATCTATGAATTTATTTCATTGTATAAATGCATGTGTTATGCATCTATGAATTTTTAATGTTCAATTCATTTTATTACTATGTTCATGCAGCTAGTTTCCCTGCTTAAATGATAGCAACAATGTCATAGTCACGTCCTCTTGGACGGGAGGGGACGTGACACATGGTTAGACTAGACACATGCATTGACATTGTGGGAGGATTTCTAGACTCAAACATGACTAACACTAACAATTATAGCATCAAAAATCATGCCTATAGATTGATTAATGTGTTGCAAGGGGCGAACGTTGAATTTTATTAAATTTGTGCTTGCTTGGTGAAATTTGGCATGGTTAGACTAGACGCACGCATTGATGCCGTGGGAGGGTTTACAGAATCAAACATGACTGAAACTAACAAATAAAGCATAAAATAACACACCTATATATTAATTAATTGGAAAGTCCCCAAATCATATTTCAAAGATACTAACTTCAGACACAGACTTGATGCATAAAATAGCAAACTAGGTGGTAGGAAATTACTAGTTTTGACTGGAAGGACTCAAACTGAAAGGGATTCTTCACAAAAGGAACTCATAGATATGTAATTTCCTAATATATGATATATAGAACTCATAACTGATATTGCTGCAAACTTAATTAAATTTCTGATATGAAACTTGCAAACACTCAGTAAATTTTCAAAGTAAGAATAAGAGGTATTTTTGCTAAGAAATTCATAAGTATGGAAATAGGTAGAGGGAAGAAAAAAAATTAAGTTTCATAAAAATGAATTCATCCTCCCTAACACATTTATGTTGGGGAACATTCATATTTTAGAGTCCGCCTATGCGTAAACTTAATCCCCCACTTTTGGGCCACCCAACCGTGAAACTAGGAAGACTTACTCAGTACTTTCAACCGGGGGCTTGTGGAAAGGAATAGAGATGTTTTTTGACATTTATACAGTATAAAATTAGGTTCAGTACATTTTGGGGAAGTTCTGGAGAAGTTGGGAGAGTTTAGGAGTGAATTGGGAATTTTTGGCAATTTTGGACTAGAGGAGTCCCATGAAATGGATGCTAACAAAAAATTGTATGGCCTCAAATAATTTGCAATATGGAAGTACATATGTATATATGTGTCTATAAGTGACCCAAAAAAACTTTCAGAATCGAAAATGAGTGTACATATCTCCTATAATTGCAGAAACAATAAGACTAGTTAATTTTAACTAGTTATCTATCTAGGGTGCATAAAAACACATGAAATCGATGGTAGAAGTTCTTCAGATATGATAATTAAAATAAAATATCCTAATAAATTTTATATAAACACATTACATCCCTCATAATCATTTGCATAGCCTTGACTCATTCATTATTGCATTTATTTGACCAAAAACCCTCATTTAAGCATGGATTTAAGATCATTGACAGAAGATGTGAAATCTGAACTAATTGGACAGTATGTTGAAACTAATGCAGAGATATATATCATATATATTTGGCTGGTGCATATCAAAATGGGAATGGAGTACTGACCACTCCAACATAGAGCTCAAAATGGTGCACAGGAGGCCCAAAACTTGACAACAGTAGGGATGAGAGCATAGGTGAAGCTTGGGCTTCACTTGAGACCAAATTTTCTGAACATGATGTCTACAATAGGACTGATATGAATCTAATCTCATGCACTGATCTTAATCTTCTCCAATAACTGCAAAGAAAATGAATGGGAGGAAGAAGAATGGGGAAGGAAGGAATTGGGGCATATCACCCAATGTCTGAGGCACAACACTCAGTTGAAGCAATGCTTCACATAAAAATGAATCAATAATAATACAAACTAGGTAAATGAGCTCTAATTCTTCTTTAATATACCTCTTGGTGACTTTCTTAGCAAGTAAAGGAAATAGGTGACCTGTGAGAGCAAGTCATCCACCTAGAATTCATAACCCTAGCCACATATGCACCCTCCTTAAGCAAATTGGAACGTAGGACCATGTGGAGATGTTTCTCTATCCAATTCATCCATAATATTACTTAGCAATTGTGCCGTCCTTATTCAAATACTTGATGCTTTTATCACTGACAGCTTTATGCTTTTCCCTGCTTTTGATACCGAGTCTCCAAAAGGAAACTATGCCCTCCTTTGCCAAAAATTTCCTTCTTTTGTTCTGATATATTTTTTCATAGCTTTTGGGCACTTTCCCTTTTCTTTCTAACTTCTTTTTTCATAGAGTTTCCACTTTCTTAATCTCTTCCCTTGGCAAGTTGCCTTGCCAATTGTGCCTGACATGGAAAGCTCAATTCCACATGTTATTTGCACAATAATTAATTTATAATAATAAAAATTAAACTAAGTATAAGCCTAATAAATAATATTTGGAAAAACTTCCCTAGGTGAGTTAATTAATGCATCTTTGACCCCACCAAGGTTTTGGGCATGGTCAACACTTTTATGTCCAAAAATATGGGGACATGGCATTAATGACGGGGCCAAGGTTGAAAATTTTTAACTATGTGCTTGCTTGGACTAAAAATTGGTATGGTTAGACTAGACACATGCATTGACGCTATGGAAGGGTTTCCAAACTCAAACATGACTAACACTAACAATTTGATCATTAAAAACCACACCTATAGATCAATTAATGTGTTGCACGGGGCCAACATTGAAATTTTTTAAATCTATGCTTGCACTATTTCTTCAATAGACAATCCATTAATACACTTTACTATTTGTTCTAGATTTTGGAAAGTAATTATATAATAATTTGGTGCTAGAATCTAAATATTAGAGGGATAGTAAATTAAGTTTAGAATGTTAATTATTTTATTGGTAGATAGTTGGTTTTGTGATAATCTTAGAGGTTTAAATTAACCTCAATTAATACATTCTTGGATTAACCTTGAGTTGTTGCAACATCAATAAGTCTAAGATAACCTTGCATAATATATATTACTTTATGGAGAATTCGTATGAATTTGAAAATATACATACGGAAAAATAAATTGCAATTTGAAAAACATTATATGCATGTGGAATGTGACTTCAACAATATAACATATAGAATGTGTTTGACATAAAATATTTGGAATATTATTGAAATTAGTATGAATTTCAACTCGGAAAAACCTTAGATGATCGTGTTTCATAATAGTGGAACCATTATTCATATTTGCAATGATACTCCTATAATTTATTTACTTCATTGTTAGACTATATGCTTTTCTTGAGTTCCTTTACCATCTTAGGTAACTTGATATAGTAGTGGAGAAAGTGTGCAAACCATTTTCTTCTAAAACAATGCTACTTCAATGATAAAAGACAATGGTAAATACACAAACACTAATAAATGAAATATAAATGAGGAGATTGCATCACAACTTCTTCAATATGCTCATAATTTACTAACTTGAAAAAAATGCATAATACTGAAGTTATAATACCATCATCCAACATAAAAAGTCATATTAACATAGAGGAGTGAAAATGCACTTTGTATTGTGTAATAATCCGTTGAGTTAACAAAAATGGGCTTCATGGGTTTGGATGAAGCTCAATCTTACATCCAATTGTTCAATCACAAGTGGAAGCCATAGGGATGCTTTCGGTGATGTGTAGATTTGAAAATAATCTCATTTTTCTAATTTTTAATTTTTATATATTGGTTTTGTATATCTATAAGGATACAACAACACATACGTCTCATTTTACTTGATTTCATATTATTAAAAGAACATTTAAAAACAAATTTATTTATTTATTAAAGGTTAAACAATCCAACTAGGATAACTGAATCCACAAAGCTCCATTTGTTTTTATCTTTTCCACCCTTCTTCAAATGGTCCCTTCTATATTTTAACAAAGCATAGTCCACAAAGCAAATGTTTATCATAATATATTTATGTAAACCAATTTATGTCATGACATTTTTCTGTGTAGCTTAACTGTAGCTTTTGTCAAAACATTGCCACTTGTGATGCTTATTTTGAAATTTTTGGGTATTGATATTAAAACTCCATACCCACATGAACCATTTAAAAAATGAAATTTAATTTTAGAATTAATTTTATAATATATTTATAACATTTTGAAATAAATTGTGAAAAATATCATATATGAGGATTCCAATAATATTAAGTTTTCCCATGTAATCATTATGGATTATTTTTGTGAGTTTTTAAATAAATATGAAGATTTACTTTATAGTGGTGCACCCTTTTTGTGTTACTCAATGGTTGAATAACAAAGTTTTTGTGGTAAATAGTTTTAAAAACATGAAAATATTAAAAACGACTGTACACTAAGAACTTTTATGAACATTTATGGTAGCTAGTTTTTCCAGTATTGAGATATAATTGCACCACTCCCTATATCCACTACTAGTAACCACTCAATTAATGGCTCATCTCCACTAGTATGATTGACATATTGTAAAATATGTAAATTCACTTACCAACCCAAACGTAGTGGTAAGTATGCCATGTGTATTGTTTCTTTTTAATATGTATGGATTATTTGAATTTATGTTTTGATATGTTTCTATTATGTACTTATGATAATTGATATGGCATGGTTTATATGTTATTAATATTAAATATTTTAAGTAAACAAGGTGGTTTTATATGTTATTTGTTAGCTGAAAAAGTTGTGATTTTAAATTAGATTATTATTATAATTGATTACAAAAAGTACACAATCTGAACACAAAAATGATTCAAGTATTAAATAAGAATGTGAATTATCCCTAATGGAATGTTCATGGCTATATAATTCACTACCATATATTTTGATGTGAGATGTCATAAAGTGTAAATAGAAATCTAAAATAACCTATTGTGCATAAATAATGACTCTTATTTTCATTAACACGTCTATGCTAAAATAATTAAATAGAATAATCACACATATGTAGATAACACAAAAAATACCTTGGATAAACTTGTGAGAATTGCTTCGCAGTGAGATCTAGGAGCTAAGGAAATCTTCACAATCCAATCTATTCACAAAATGTGCAAGAAAACAGTAAAAGAGAGAAAAATAACACACATAGATGGTGCCAATAGCTGATGTTTCTATTAGTGTACAACTTGTAGATATGCATGGTACATACTCATAATACATTAGGATAAAATCATTAGCCTATAGAGGCCATTTGGATGCATACATGTGTTAGGATATGATTTGACCTCAAAACCCCCCTAGGTGGATCAATCAACTTCCAAACCATCCCAAACAGTCGTGAATTCTAGTGTGAAAATGGATGAAGCATCTTGGATCATAAATGAGGGAAGGATAGGAGTGGGTGAGCACATGTGTGAGTAGGAGAGGCTCTAGGAGTAAATAAATGCCCAAAGAAGGACAAAAATCACCATTAGCGCTCATGGTCAAACAAGTTCCATGATTTAAGGGATGTGGAGCTCTACAAGGAATATTTTCATCAATGAGGGATCATGAGTTTTCAGGATGATCAAACTCGAGACCCTCAACTATCATAATGATCAAAGTGGAGCACCTCAATTGTGAGTAAATGAGCTAGAATCACCTAATAGACCATGATTGATCAGTATAACCTAAGTTGGACCATATGAAATAAGTACAAGAAAAATGAAAATGTATCCTAGGTGTATGACCATGGTACTAAGGTGGATTATTTCTCTAACACCCCCCCTTAAGCCTAACTTAGTACAACTTATACAAAATTATTATTAAGGCCTTGGAAACTAAGGCTCAAATATTTACAACAAAAATATTTAATTTGTCTATGTAAAACGAGGAAAGAGAAAAAAACTCATGGGGAAAATCCTCCCTCAAGAATGGGCATGACAGAGATGATCAAAAATTTCTTCAACATGTCCTCTTCTTCACTTGAATGAGCTGAAACACTACAAAAAAAATACCCTTTTGGGGGCGTTTTTTGCTTGCGACGGTTTTGCTAAACCACCCACCTCCAAAAAAAAGAAATAGGTCTTTGGGGGCGGTTCTTAAAAACCCTCCCCAAAAGTCCTGAAAATTGGAGTTTTCAGGGTGGTTTTTAAACCCCCACCCCACCAAAAAAAGGTCCAATTCTTAGGACTTTTGGGGGTGGTTTTTT
>LPNX010004477.1:169944-215714 GCA_001517045.1 Pseudotsuga menziesii | reverse complement strand
AAAAAAAAAAAAAAACAAAGTCATGTTGGACTTCTTAGGGGGGTTTGAAAGACCCCCCCCCCCACCAAATTCCAACATGACTTGGACTTTTTTGGCGGAGGGTGGGGGGGTGGTTTTGGAAAGACCCACACCCCCCCGCCCGAAAAAAATCCAACAAGAATTTTTTTTTGGAGGGGTGGTTTTGGAAAGACCCACCCCCGAAAAAATTGCAACAAGAATTTTTTTTGGGGGGGGGTTGGTTGGAAATACCCCCTCCCAAAGTCCTGTTGGACTTTTGGGGTGGTTTTGGAAAGACCCCCCCCTAAAGGTTTACCAGATATTTTTTAAAGGTAGTAGTATAATTCAAATATTATATGTAGTATAATATATAGTAGGATCACTAAAAGAACCACCAAGCGTAGAAATAATAGACACAATAATTTGACCTAGGAAACCACAAGGGATAAAATGCAACAACCTTGTGATAGAGATCTTAGTTCAAAGTACAACATACATCCAAATACACATCAATCACATATAGTAGAAGATAAACCCCAACAACAAAGGAGAAACTCCTCCAAAGATAGGGAACCCCGAAAAATACTTCTTCTAGCTCATAGAAAACTTCTTCCTTGAGTGGAGTGAACTTGGTTGGGTGAAAATGAGTGAGGCACCTTGTTATTTATAGTTTACTTTATGTTTTCTTGTTCACTTTAACTGGGGCCAACTTGCACACTTAATATGGTTTGACTTGTCTTTTATGCATAATAATCATTGTTTATTATTATATTTTCTAAGGTCGACTTGGTGAGGATTCCTCACACAGCTACTACATTAACATTCCCTCTTAGCCAAGGAAGAATCATCATACTAGAAAACCATGTATGGATATCATTTGTAAATAAAAATTGTCTCTAACATCTCTATATCATGAGCAAGTTCTTCCAACACAGTCTCAGTCCATCGAGAAGTGTCAAGAACTCAACCCGGTCAATCAGGGAGTCAATATGCACCAACTCAACCCTATCCATTAGGGAACCTACATGTAACAACTCAATTTATTCTATCAATGATTAAACAACTCAACCCAGTACATTGGTGGGTCCATATACACCAGATCAATCCATTCCATTGGAGAGCCTACATGTAATAGCGCTAGTATGCACCAGTATGCACTAGTATGCACCAGTCTCTCCACCCCATCACAAGGTTTCTTAGAGATCTCCCAACTCCATCTAAGAGTGTCTAGTATAATGCACTAAATTTATCCATCACATCACATGATGTCCAAGAGATCTCCCCACTCAGTCATAGAGTGTCGAGGATCATTTGTCGGTCTCTCCATCCCTTCACGGGATGTCTGAGAGATCTCCCACTCCATCACAGAGTGTTTGGGAGAATGCAGTGGCCTCTCCACCCCTTCACAAGGTGTCCAAGAGATATCCCCACTCTATCATAGAGTGTATGAGAGAATGTTGTGTCCTATCCACCCCTTCATAGGATGTTCTAGAGATATCCTCACTCCATCACAGAGTGTTTGGGAGAATGCAATGGCCTCCACCCCTTCAAATTGTGTCTAAGATATCTCCCCAAAACATCATAGAGTATATGAGACAATGCAATGGTCTCTCCAACCCTTCAGAGGGTGTCCAAGAGATCTCCCCACTCGATCACAAAGTTTTTGAGGGAATGTCACTATAAAATAATCCTTCCCTCTCAATGAGGGAGTCAAATTGGGACTAATATCCCCACTCCATCATAGAGTTACTGAGATAAGGTACGGTCCCATTTTTAGTCATCTAGGGACTATTCTCCCCACTCTATCATAGAGTGTTTAGCAGAATTCACTGCCCCATTTTGACTCATCTACCTTTATCCCATTCATGTGACTAATACTGGGAGAATTCATGCTTGATAATGCATGCATACATATTCAATCTCATCACATATCCCTTTGTACTAGAGAAGCTTTCTCCCTCTACATCTGAGAATCATACTCTCCCTCTAGATATTGATGCCAGAGAGTTGTTTCCTTAAGGAAAGAGCTCTATTGATGTTGCTATTTTCAAAAAATTTCTTCAAGACTCCAAATATATTTTTGGTTTTCTTCTTCTGAGAAATATGAGGTACCAAGTGGTATTTTACTGCATCTATCAAGATCCTTGTTTCCTTCACATCATTCTTCCTCAATTTAGTCTTCTTTGCTTCTTCTTCTAGTTATGGTACCTTTTCATTTACAAAATTTAGAATAACATTCTCCTCTAGGATTATTCACTAATTAGTAATATCTTGTGAACTTTAAATGAGGCCTTCAACAATACAAATGCATTTATCTCACCAATAACATGCAATATTCATCATATTAGGAACTTGAATTTTCTCAATCATTTTCATAGAGTTTAATGCTCTTGAGCTCATTGATAATTTTCCTTTTGTGGAGAGATGTGACAAATTAGTCATCACTGATAGATACTCTACCTTGGGGATGTGGATTCTTCTACCTTAAATAATTGTTAGTGACAAATAATTTTGCAATATTCAAATTGCATATTCCTCACCAAAACTGAGTTTATATAGTTTCAAAGCATTTCAAATCCCATTTGATGCCATTACCAAATGAATGGAATACAACTTATGCTGAAAATTGTTATCAACTATAGTGTGCCGATATGGAAAAAATAAAAAACTCACTAACATGCTGCAAACAAGGAAGACAACGCGCATTCAAAATCCGATAAAAACATCCAGGGCACCATCACCTATGGTTATGGTGCAAGCATAATTAGCTTGGAATCTTTATGTTAGTCAAAGCAGATAGAAGAAGAAATCCTCTTGGACCTAACATTTTCTAGGGGCTAGTTTTTCTATAAGGTACAGTGCAATTATACCCCTTGAAAAACTTCCAATCTGGCTACTCATTTTGATAAATATATTGAGAAACTTTGTATCAAGTTCTCTTAAATTAGTGGAAACGGTTTATTTTTTGTGGCTACATAATGTCTAGGATTCGTAGAGTTTTCCCCTCACCTGAGTCTTATGGTGGTTTCTAGTATTCCCTTCAGCTATAGTGAAGGGAATTTGCTTCACCTTTGCAACACGTCTGATGATTGGATTAGATTTTATGAATGTTTGAATGGATTTTCACAATATGTAATGCATATCCATTCAAATTATTGCATTTTGATTTCTTTATATTATTGAGGAATGTACTACTATATTGTCTAATCCATCCAACTTCTTGATCTAAGCAAAAATAAGTGTGGGTAGTACGTTGTTCAACAATTTTATTTTTAAACCAGTTTGGTATCTTGCATCCAAACTAGATTTTTAGATTTTGTTTCTACCAACATTGAATAAAGAAATCCGTCTTGATTCACTAACATTGGATTTGGTTTCATTATGTTATCAAATAGTCAATATAACTTAACTTACCGCACTATCATGAACTATTGATGAAGAAATTTAGTAGGAACTATATTCCATTATGCACCAAAACTCCCTCCCTTATGTTCTGAATATAGAATCTTCTATCTCTTTTATTCTTGTTTGAATATAGATTTGGCATTTGCAATCCGTAGCTTAACCAGAACTTCCTGCTAATACTTGAATGCTACCAAAGACTCTTCCTATGGTTATCTTTTAGTTTATGATTGTCAATTCCATACACACTCATAGTTTCTCCTTAAACAATATAACATAACATATTTTCTTTCTGTTGGAGACATTTACCACCATACACACTCATTTTGGTCAATTTGGACTAGTTAAACCACTATCCTAAGTTTTATTGACTTAATTAACATCAGAGGAGCACTAAATGACATTAGAAAGATCACACCCATGCCTACCTTCAGTCAAGGAGGCTAACTTAGCCTTCTCCTACATTCAGGGAGGCTAACTGGAGCACTCTAGGGGTGATCTGAGTGTAATTAATGCCCCATATTGCTAACTGATGGTTACAATCAGTTAAACAAAGAAATGAAGGTGCCTTCCTTTATTAAATTGATTATTTAATGAACTAGAGTCAACAGGGGTGCCTCTAACCACTTCTAATGGTCAGTTACAATTCAGTTAACCTCATCGAGGTTCATTGGATTCATTGATGCGCTAGCACTTAGTGGTTAGCTTGTAGTGACATGTGTTTGAGCTACTTTCAGTTAGACTTAGTCATTTATTGCACTCCGACTTCAATTAGGGCTCAGTTGAGTCAATTAGAGTTTTGATCAGTAGTTAACTTGAGTGTTGACTATGGCTTACATTCAGTTAATCTAGACTCACTCATTCAATTCGAAAGACCTCCTTGGGAATTCGAATTGCCTTGGCATTCATGCTTGCAGCATGATCATTATATTGTATTACTCATTCTTTATGTGAATATACAGAGTGGCTACTCATTTTGTAGCACTATTACACCATTTTCATGCCTTATTGTTATTAATCTTTGATGAGACTCTGTTTTAGTTCCTAGATTACTGAGACAGATTAATATGGTATCAGATCTCATGGCGGGACGAATCTCAAATCTCTCTCAAAAAAGGTTTTTGATAGATCTTGCATGAAAATTGAGCAATAGCTCAAAAATCTAGCACTACACCAGAAGCCAAGGCTTACCACTTAATACCCCAAGTAATGAACTTGTTGATAAAGCTTACTTGATTGCCTATGCTGGGTGTGATGAAAGCCTAAAATGTGCAGGCTGTCTGACCTTACATTGCCCTTTTTTGTTGTGATTTTCAGGTTTTTAACAGGTGAAAGCATTCGCTCCAACAAACTCAAATGGCTTCTTCCATAGATCTTTTGACTCCATTCAATTTCCACTCATGGAAAGGAGATATGGAGATCCATCTACGTGCCAAAGGACTCTATTTATGCCAGAAATTGTTTCTAGACTACAAGAAAACAAGCCAACATAATCTCAAATATTTCAATCAAACAAAACTAGGATTTTAGGGTTTTTTTAATGTTTTCTGGTTGTGAAGTTTGGTGACAAGAGGGAATACATTCATAACCAAAATAAGAACTAAATCACAAGCATAGAAAAATCGAGATGCATAACATAATAACCAAGTATCCAACAGAAAATAGCACTGAAGTTCATCCACAAATGGCAAGCACTACAAGCATAAAATCTTTAAACCAGTAATGAAATTACCAACTATGTAGCTAAAACAAGCTATAAATGAAGCCAGAGAACAAACTGAAGGGAAAAATGGAGCATATATTTCATAATCAGTTCTTCAAATACACATAAGAGTCATTTAATTAGCTTAGACTTCCTCTAGCCAGCCAAAAAGTCGAACCCTTAGTCCTCTTTGTGACATACATTAATACTATCCTTCAAAATTCAGTTAAAGACTAAACCCTAACTGATTTTCAGCCTACTCATTGAAATGCTTTTATCAAAATAATAATTACAAAAATGAAATATCCTTCAAAACATAACAAATAACTGATTTTGTTAACAAGCCTCATAGATCTTTAGTTGCCTCTGCTAACAAGTTTATCCCTTCTAAGGCTTGGGCCTTTCTCCTAGCCTTCAGTTGCTCTGCTTCCATCTCTACCATCTTTCTAGTGAGTTCTTCATTTTGTTGCTATAGATCTTTGATGGTTTGTTTTAACATTGTAAATTGTGACTCTGTATTTCTTTTTCTTTTCAATGCCTCTTTTGAGACTACAATTAGCTCCTGATAGTGGCTATTCACCTCATCCAGATCTTCTATGAGTCTTCTATTGGCCATAACCAAACCATCATTTGTCTCTTGCATATCTTCCACTTGATTTTTATACTGTTTTATAGTTCTCTATAAATTCTCTTTCTCTGAATCAAATGCTTTATTTTCTGCTGTACTTTGCATCTCATTGGGAAGCCATTGAATGTTTAGTCTCCTATAGATTTCTTCATCTTCTAGCAGCAATTTTGTAGGAGTCTCATGAAAACTTAGGTTTTCTTTAGTCTCAGTTTCACAGGGAACATTTTCATCAACCATCAGCTTGTTTTCTGAATGAGAAACCTCTATCTCACCTTCTTGTTGTTCCTTTAACATTTGGCTTCATATCTCTAAAAATACATCAGACAGTTTAGTCTTAGTGAGGGCAGATTCTTTTTCTAATTTCATTGGTATTTTCCCTTTGCTGTCACCTTTATCAACATCCAGTGTTTCGTCAGAGGAGGAGTCATCAATCACAGTTACTCCTTCTTTATTCAATTTAGGGTTTAGTAATTTCTTCATATTCAACCTGAGCTTGTTTCTGGGTCTAGTCTTTGGTCTCCACCCAGGAGAAAGTTCACCTCCCATTTTTAAAGTTTTGCCCTGATGGGTGACTGAGGCAAATTCCATGATTTTTAGCCTCTTTTTCTTTGGTACTGCTACCCTATATTCCTAGCTATGAAATTCCTTTTTAGTGCCAACCTTAGTTTCATCAATAACAGGAAGCTTATCCTCCTCAAACAGGTATGTTTCATCCTCTGACAAGACTGTAATTGGACTTTGCTTTTGAACTTTAGTGTCCTCTTCATCACCTGAAACCTTCTCTACAAGTAAAATATTTTCATCAACAAATGTCTCTGCTGGTGCATCATCCTGAACAGGCTGAGTCTCCTTATTAACAGACTGCAAATCTTTGCTCTCAATGTCATTTAGATGTTGTTTAGATTCACAATCTTCTTTTGCAGGCTCTGCAACTTCCTGTAATTTGACATTGTCTTCATTTTTAACCTTTATCTTCTGTCTTAGTTTTCTGATCAAGGTTTGTCCTTTATCAGCTTGCTTTCTATTAGACTTTCCTTCTTGACTATTTTGAAACCCTGACCAAAAAAGGAAATATTCCCAAGTTTTTCCTTCTCTCTGCAAAACACTGTTGATAATGAGTTTGATAAGTCCATGGTGAAAGATGAACTATCTAGTATGGTTTTGGTGTTCTTTGATTCTGCAAGACATCTTCTGTAGGCTCTTTAGTAAGAAGAAAGGCAGGTTCATCTTTGATTGATTACTAAGGTGTTGAAGTAACCTGAAATGGTATTTAAAAATGAAGGCATACCTTCCTTCACATGTAATATAACTTTGTAAAACCTTGATAGGTTCTACCCATTCAGGCCTGAAGTTATGGATGGGCACACCCTTACCACAATCTGGAACTATACCAGAAATTAGGTACATTTGTGCACTAAAGGTGAATGGCACTTTCTTAAACCAAATTTCTCCCTCATTTTTAACCCTTGTTGCCTCAGCTACCAACTCTTTGGTCAATTTGAATTTCAAAGTATCAAAAGATACAATATCTTTGTCATAACACTAAGAAAACGTATGGGAGACCTCAGCATTGTATCCATCAATTTTCTTGAAAAATATCAACCATCCTGCATTTTCAAATAGCCTAGCACATCCTAGGAATTTATCTATCCAACTGATATTAGTGGGCTTGGCCCTATTAGTTCTTCCACTCCTCTTCATTTTCAGTATGGTTTTCAGCACCTCTCAGTAATCTCACAGTCTATTTTTCTTCAAATTTGCACAGCTTTGGCAGTCTATTTACCTTCAAACTCTCACAGTCTACTCTATCATCTGTTTAGGAAATGTTTTGTGCCAAGTTTCATAAATTTGACCTAATCATAGATTCAGAGACCTCCAATAGTTCTGCTCTGCACTTTACTAACTCAAATGATGAATATTTAGATATTTTGATTAATATCTCATCATTCAAAGTCTATTGAGTGAGTAAATTCATGTCCTTCTTTAAAATTTTCACATTATAGGCTTTATTAGAAAAACCCCCAAATTGAATAGACCCTATCAAATGTCACGCAGGATACCTCATCCAAAGTTTAATACAGGTGCTAGAAGTTGATCCCTTGAAAGGTTAGGTGTCGAATTGCACGTTCCAGCTGTCTTCAACCCTCCAGATCGCTTCGAACTGTCAACGCTGGGAAACCCTAATTCTTCCTTCAACTATCAAAATTCTGATTTCTCGGCAATATGTCTCCACCACGACGTTCAATGCCTTCGTAATCTTCAGCTTAGGAACCTATTCCCGAAAATTCTTCCTCATTCCACCCACTGTCATCATTTGCCATGAATTTGCATACAATTGCCACAATCTCCCTCACGTGATGACTAGACACATGTTTCCATGATTATTCTGGCAAGACACGTATCAAATATGCTAATTGATATGATTAACACCTTAGGAACGAAACCACCGAAAAAATCGGAGTGAAAAATGACTATTTTGGTACTCACAACTTTCTTGTAGCGCGCTAGTGCATTAATTTCGCTCTTGCGCTACCAGAAAGTCCAAACACATAATTTCATGTCATTTAATCACTAATCCAGTTTTAAGACTTGGTTTATATGATTAATATTTGATCTAAGTGTCATTAATGAAACCATTAATCAATATACACCTTATAGAACCCTTCAAGAATGAACTCTAAGCAGAATTCATAAAAGCAAGCTTTAAAAAATAGGAGACAAATAAAAAATGATGAAAACTAAAAGGCATAAACTCAAAATTAACCTTTATACCAAAATTTCCTAGAAGTAAAAGTATTAGCAAATTTCAAAAACATAAACAAAAGCATAAAACAAAGGAAGGCAAAATCATTGCATAACATCTGGCTCCTGCTGCGGGATGAAGTCCTCCTTGTGAGGCTTCAAGAACCTGTAGACCAGTGCCTTCTTTCCTGCTACCTAATAATCTGCAAAATTTCCATTGGGTTATGGATTCCTTATTGTGTTTTACTCATAGCGGTATATACAATGAAAAACTAAAATTCCCCTCAAAAACTTTAGAAATGCTTAAGGAATCATCCATTAACTAGACTTGACAATTCCTCACCCTCCAAAGTCTGTAGGACAAAAGTGTTATTTTCCAAAAACTTAGATACTAGGAAAGGGCCAAACCAGAGGTTGTCAAATTTGCCATGTTTCCCTTTTTGCTCTTTCCTCGCATCCCACCTTAGAACCATGTCACCAATTGAGAAAGCGTTATCTTTGATTTTCCTGTCAAATTTGTCTTTTATCTTCAATCTGTATAACTGTGCCTTTTCTTCCACTCTTTCTCCATTTTGCTGCAACTCTATCATCTCATAAATCCTTCTCTGCATATCATTAGGTTCTTCCTGGCAATTCTGAAGAAACTTCATCACTGGAATGCCCAACTGAACAGGAAAAACTGCATCTGTACCATACACTAATTGGAAAGGAGAAGTTCCAATTGCTTGCTTGATTGTTATTCTATCAGCCCATAATGCATATTTCAACATAGAATCCCATGATCTCTTATTATTCTTTAGCAATTTCCTGATACTCTGAATGATATTTTTATTTGAGGATTCAGTTAAACCATTACCTTGGGGATAGGAAGGAGTTGAATGTTTCAACAAGATACCATTCTTTTCACAAAATGCTTCCATTGCCTTAGACTTAAAATCTTTTGCATTATCTGTCACTATTTTCTGAGGACACCCAAACCTACTGAGGATATTTTCTTCAATAAATTCCATAATCACCTTATCTGTGGCATTCCTAGTAGGGATAGCTTCCACCCATTTGGTAAAGAAGTCTGTTGCAGTCAAAATCCACCTGTGTTGTCCTGAGGAAGATGGACTTATATCTCCTATAAATTCCAGACCCCATTGCTGGAAAGGAGCACTTACTGCAATTGGTTTTAAAGGTAATGACAACATTTTTTGTTTGCCAACAAACTTCTGACAAGGGATGCAAGCTCTTACTTGCTGTTATACATCTGCAAACAAAGAGGGCCAATAGTACCCAGCTCTTAAGATCTTGTATGTTGTTGCCTTCCAGTACTTGTGACCTCCACAAGCACCCTCATGAGATTCAAAAATCACTCCTTCAATTTCAGGTTTATCTAAGCATTTGAGTAGAATACCCCCGGGGTCCTTCCAAAATAACTGTTGTTCTACTAAACAAAACTTAGTAGTTCTTAGCTTCAAAGATATAGAAACTTTTCTATCTAAATGCTCAGGACATTGCAAATAGAACAAAAAATAGACAATGTCTGCGTACCATGTGGATGTTGAATAAAAGTCCATAATCTTCTCTTTCTCCAACTCTGCTTGATTTTCTTCCTGAGCTATCTCTTTTGCCATCACATGCAGTCCTAAAGCTTGGCAGTTTGATTTAGCCAGCAGCTTGGATAAACCCTGTCCCTTGAATATTTTGGTAGGTTTGATATCTACATCATACTCCATGATTTTAGCAATCCACTTGCCTCTTTTCCCCTCGCTGTCAGGCTGTGTCAAAACATCTTTTACAATAGCATTAGGCACATATGAAATAACTTTGGAATGCAAAACATAGATTCTGAAAAAATTCAAAGCTTTCACCAAAGAATAAGCCTATTTTTCCAAGATGTTGTATTTTAATTCAGAATCTCTGAGAGTTTTGCTGAAGAATGCAACATGTTGCTCAAGACCATCCTTATTCTTCTGCAACAAACAGCTGCTAGTGTATCTTCAGATGCAAATGAAAATGTTAGAAATTCCCTGGTGAAATCTGAACTTACTAATACAGGGGCTTCAGTAAGAGCCATCTTGATTTTTTCAAATGAATTCTTTGCTTCAATGGTCCATTTGACTTATTGATCCTTCTTTAGCATGGTTGTAATCTGCTTGATAGTCTCAGCAAAGTTTGGTATAAACCAACGCAGAAAGTGGATTTTACCAATGAAAGATTGGACATCTTTTTTACTCCTAGGCAGACTTATCTTCAATATTGATTTTACCCTTTCTGGTTCAATCCTTATACCATCAGCAGAAACTAAATGACCCAGTAATTTTCCTTCCTATGCAGCAAAGTGTGACTTCTTTGGATTCAAGGACAAACCAAATTTTCTGCACTTTAGGAAAGTATGTTTCAAATGTTTTAGATGTTCATCGTCTGATTTTGAAAATACAGTAATATCATCTAAGTAAATTACCACAAACTTGTCCTTTTCTCCAACAAAAGCTATATCCATAGCCCTCTGAAAAGTTGCTCCAGCGTTCATTAAACCAAAAGGCATCTTATCATACATGAAAGTTCCCCAGGGAGTGGTAAAAGTTGTTTTCTCCTTATCATCAGGATGCATAGAAATCTGATTCTATCTTGAGAAACCATCAACCATAGAAATCCTCTGTGCACCAACAACCTTCTGCAATATTTGCTCAATTTTAGGCAAAGGATAATTATCCTTTAGTGAATATCTATTCAAGTTTCTAAATTCAACACACAATCTGATTTCTCCATTCTTTTTCCTAACAGGAACTAGATTAGCCACCCATGAAGAGTACCTGAGAGGAACAATTATCTTGGCATCTAATAACTTCTTCACTTCTTTTTCAATAACAGGAAACAAGGCTGGATTAATCCTCCTTAATTTCTGACGAAAAGGTTTAACATTTGGTTTTAAAGGGACTTTATGTTGTATAATTCCAGTATCATATGTTCTCAATTCTTCATAAGACCATGAAAAGACATCAACATGTTCCTTTAACGATTTTATGTACCTGTTTCTCTGTTCAACTGTGAGTGCTTTTGAAATTTTCACCATTCTAGGATGTTCTGCAGTGCCAATGTTACAGTCCACCACATTCTCTTCTGAATATTGTACAACATGTTTTAGGGGTGTATCATCTTTCGAAAATATCCTTTCTAAAGGTACCAAACCTTTTGGGATGAAATTACCTTTTAGTTCAATAATCTTGTGTCCAACTATTTCATTTTCAGCAATCTCTTCCACATTTCCATCCTCATCATTTTCCTCTTGATCAATCAGGGAATTAGAAAACTCATGTGTAAGCTCCAAAAATATTTTAATTTCAATGTCATATTCAAACACTCTCCATTGCTTTACATTTTCAGGTACAGATGGTCTGTACCTAACCTCAATGGGATACCTCAACTGTGTGGTTTTGGGAATTCTAAAATGTGTAGCAGCTAGGGCCAATGAATCAACAGTCTGATTATGGTCCCTTGGAATATAGGTAATGTTAAAATCTACAACATAATTATCGACCATGTCCCATACCTCATTTCAATAGACTTTCAGCAAATCCTGTTTCACTTGATAGTTGTTCCTCACCTGCTGAACAACTAATTCGGAGTTGCCATATGCAGAAATCTATTGAATGCCTAAATCCTTGGTAGCCTTCAATCCTAACAGAAAAGCTTCATATTCAGCAGTATTGTTCGTAGTAATGAATTCTAATTTATACATCATCTTTAATGTTTCACGACGAGGGGATATAAGAAGAACCTCTGCTCCAGCACCTGCTTTGCAAGATGATCCATCAAAGTATAATTGCCAAAGCTCATCTTCCTATTCCTTGCTGCATTTAACTGGCTATTTCTTTTCAACCTGTAACAAACCAGCAGTATTGTCATCATCACTAAAATGTAGCATGCAAGTACCCAAATCTTTATCAACAGCATACAAAGGATGGTTGGTAGGGTTCTTGTCATTTGTCAAAATATAGGCAAACTAAAGCTCTCTGTACAGCCTTATGTTTTCTCCTCCAAACACAGGAATAGTAGCATATGATAAATCCATTTGTAAAGTTCCACCAACTTTCTTTTCCCGGGACCTAGAGAGAAGTAACCCAAATTTAGGTGTAATATCAGCTACCACCACATCCATGATTACACTTTTCATTAGTAATTGAGCCAAACTGACAACCATGTCTTTAATCACACCTAAACACTTTACAGCTCGTGAATCAAATGCATACATATCATGATAGGGTTTGGTTATACTCATACCTAAAGCCTCCATGACAGCCTTTAGCATTAAATTGTGTGATGCTCCTGAATCTAACAAACAGTTATGTATCATTTGTTCATGGACTATCAAAGTAATGTAAAATGGAGGTGAAGCACCTGCTTCATTTTCAGTTTTTTCAGCCAAGGCTGATCCAATAAAAATCTTAGGATTTTCTTCTTGCAAATTCATTGTATCAGAAATAGGCTGATTATTTGTTGAACCGAGCATTTTAAGAACTGATTCTTTGTAAGAAGGGTTTTTCATTAGTTCAGTAAAAGGCATAGGAATCTTTATTTTGCCTAATTCATTTTCCAGATTAAAATTATGAACAGTTTTATTTACCTCTTCAGCCTCCATGTTCTTCTTTTTCTTTTCTGGAATTTGTTTTTTCTCTGACATAGGATCAGATTGCTACTTAGCAGGTACAACTACCTTATTCTTTGGGTTTTGTAATACTTGTTTTGGGCTTGACCTCAAATTCACATTCTTCTTGGGTTCATTTTGACAGACATCAGCAATTACAGCAGTCATTTTCAAATTCAAATCATCCTCTGTTTCAAACATATCAGCATCATAATATTCTGCATTTAAAAACTCCTCTTCAGTGACAAAACCCTCAGACAATCTTTCTCCAAAATATTTCATATCCTGATCTATGTCTTCAAATAGCACTTCTTCATCAATCTATTCTTCATCAACAACATTGTTCTGTCGAGGTGGTGGTGCCCTTTGGTCCTCGGTCTCTCTCCTTTCTCACTGAATATCATTATTTCTTCATTCTCTAGGTATGAAACGTGGAGCAAATTGTCTTCTGAATTAGTTCTGATTGTTAGGGTTTCTTTCACCTTCTTGAACAGGCTTGCTGGAATTTTTTTCTAGTTCTAACTTGTTTAATTTTACAGTGCAAATCTTCACTAACTTGGCCATCTCATCAATTTTTCCTTCTGAAGAATGAGATGTTGAAACCCCAAGAGATGCTTCTTTCTTACCTTTCCTGTCATATGACTACTTAGCTGTTTCCTTCTTCAATCTATTGGAATCCAATATGTTAGACTCCACCTCTAATGTTGCATCCTGCATATTCAGTAAAGAAACAGGTCTAATCTCTCTTAGTATTAAAGAAAATTCATGATCAAAAGCATTTGCATATGTGAGTTTTGCAGATGTTTCTGAAGGTTTTATTTTTGTAGGAATTCTGTTGTACATTTTATTGAATCTTTTTGAAAAATATGCAATGGTTTCATCCTTCTTTCTCCTAAGGGCTCCAAACTCAGTTATATAATAAGTATGGTCTTTGGTGTCACCCCATTGTCTCATGAAGAGGTCCTGAAGCTCTTCTATGATGGTGATTGAATTAGCAGGCAGCTCCCTAAACCATTTTCTGACATCTCCATCAAGGCTCTGCACAAACATCCTCATCCATACGTCCTTAGCTTCAATGTTCTGGTTATCAGCATATCTGAGAAAAGCTTCCTAGTGCTCTTCAGCTTTAGTTTCACCCTGTCCATTAAACCTAGGCAGGTATTTTTGATAGTCACCTCCAGGCAGTGCATTTAAAGGGTGAGGCAAAACTAATGGTGCATATATGGCTACAACCATTTGGTCCATCATGTCAATAGGCTGATTTTGGGCTGTCATTTTAAGGCTGACTGACTTTGGTGATGGATAGATTTGGTTGGAACTTGGCTAAAAAGGGGTTTTACCTACTTGCAAATGAAATAGAGGTATCTTACCAGGAGATACTGTTTTATCTTTTCTGAAAGATTGAGGATCAGTGAAAACTTGAAAGTTACTGATAGGAATTATAGGCTTTAACCAAGGTGAAGTTTCTTCTTCTTTTCTCAAAATAGATGAAGGTGATGAACCATCCAACTGGTCAGGGTCACATAGGGTTGGTAATGATTGATACCTTCTAATCTTCCTTGTTGTTTTCAATATCTGTTATGGGTCTGAAACACACAGCTACAAAGGTGAAATAGGTCTGTTTCTAGTTCTAATTCCCCTAGTAGCCACTATGACAAACTGGTGAAAAGTAGTCTTAAAGATATGCTGGTTTAAGTTCACCTCTTGAAACCAGTGAAATGATAAGTATCCCAGCGAAAAATATGTTTTCAATTTCGATCCCCCATAAGGGTGCCAAAGATGTTTACGCCAGAAATTGTTTCCAGACTACAAGAAAACAAGCCAATATAATCTCAAATATTTCAATCAAACAAAACTAGATTTTTAGGGTTTTTTTAAGGTTTTCTGGTTGTGAAGTTTGGTGACAAGAGGGAATACATTCATAACCCAAATAAGAACTAAATCACAAGCATATAAAAATTGAGATGCATAACATAATAACCAAGTATCCAATAGAAAATAGCACTGAAGTTCATCCACAAATGGCAAGCACTACAAGCATAAAAACTTTAAACCAGCACTGAAATTACCAACTGGGTAGCCAAAACAAGTTATAAATGAAGCCAGAGAACAAACTAAATGGTAAAATGGAGCATATATTTCATAATCAGTTCTCCAAATACACATAAGAGTCATTTAATTAGCTTATGAACAAGTCTAGAGACCTCCTCTAGCCAGCCAAAAATTCGAACCCTTAGTCCTCTTTGTGACATACATTAATACTATCCTTCAAAATTCAGTTAAAGACTAAACCCTAACTGCTTTTCAGCCTACTCATCGAAATGGTTTTATCAAAATAATAATTACAAAAATGAAATATCCTTCAAAACATAACAAATAACTGATATTGTTAACAAGCCTCATAGATCTTTAGATGCCTCTGCTAACAAGGCTATCCCTTCTAAGGCTTGGGCCTTTCTCCTAGCCTTCAGTTGCTCTGCTTCCATCTCTGCCATCTTTCTAGTGAGTTCTTCATTTTGTTGATGTAGATGTTTGATGGTTTGTTTTAACATTGTAAATTGTGACTCTGTATTTCTTTTTCTTTTCAATGCCTCTTTTGAGACCGCAATTAGCTTCTGATAGTGGCTATTCACCTCATCCAGATCCTCTCTGAGTCTTCTATTGGCCATAACCAAACCATCATTTGTCTCCTACATATATTCCACTTGATGTTTATACTGTTTTATAGTTCTCTTTAAATTCTGTTTCTCTGAATCAAATGCTTTATTTCCTGTTGTACTTTGCATCTCATTGGGAAGCCATGGAATGTTTAGTCTCCTATAGATTTCTTCATCTTCTGGCAACAATTCTGTAGGAGTCTCATGAAAACTTAGGTTTTATTTAGTCTCAGTTTCATAGGGAACATTTTCATCAACCATCAGCTTGTTTTTTGAATAAGAAACCTCTATCTCACCTTCTTGTTGTTCCTTTAACATTTGGCTTCATATCTCTAAAAATACATCAGACAGTTTAGTCTCAGTGAGGGCAGATTCTTTTTCTGATTTCATTGGTATTTTCCCTTTGCTGTCACCTTTATCAACATCTAGTTTTTCATTAGAGGAGGAGTCATCAGTCACAGTTGCTCCTTCTTTATTCAATTTAGTGTTTAGTAATTTCTTCATATTCAGCCTGAGCTTGTTTTTGGGTCTAGTCTTTGGTCTCCACCCAAGAGCAAGTTCGCCTACCATTTTTAAAGTTTTGCCCTAATGGGTGACTGAGGCAAATTCCTGACTTTTAGCTTCTTTTTCTTTGGTACTGCTACCCTATCTTCCTGGCTGTGAAATTCCTTTTTAGTGCCAACCTTAGTTTCATCAACAATAGGAAGCTTATCCTCCTCAAACAGGTATGTTTCATCCTCTGACAAGACTGTAATTGGACTTTGCTTTTGAACTTTAGTGTCCTCCTCATCACCTGAAACCTTCTCTACAAGTACAATCTTTTCATCAACAAATGTCTCTATTGGTGCATCATCCTGAACAGGCTGAGTCTCCTTATTAACAAACTGCAAATATTTGCTCTCAATGTCATTTAGATGTTGTTTAGATTCACAATCTTCTTTTGTAGGCTCTGCAACTTCCTCTAATTTGACACTGTCTTCATTTTTAATCTTTATCTTCTATCTTAGTTTTCTGATCAAGGTCTGTCCTTTATCAGCTTGCTTTCTATTAGACTGTCCTTCTTGACTATTCTGAAACCCTATCCAAAAAAGGAAATATTCCCATGTTTTTCCTTCTCTCTGCAAAACACTGTTGATAATGAGTTTGATAAGTCCATGGTGAAAGATGGACTATCTAGTATGGTTTTGGTGTTCTTTGATTTTGCAAGACATCTTTTGCAGGCTCTTTAGCAAGAAGAAAGGCAGGTTCATATTTGATTGATTACTGAGGTGTTGAAGGAACCTGAAATGGTATTTAAAAACGAAGGCATACCTTCCTTCACATGTAATATAACTTTGTAAAACCTTGATAGGTTCTACCCATTCAGGCCTGAAGTTATGGATGAGCACACCCTTACCCCAATTTGGAACTATACCAGGCAGTAGGTACCTTTGTCCACTAAAAGTGAATGGCACTTTCTTAAACCAAAGTTCTCCCTCATTTTTAACCCATGTTGCCTCAGCTACCAACTCTTTGGTCAATTTGAATTTCAAAGTATCAAAAGATACAGTATCTTTGTCATAACACTGAGCAAACTTATGAGAGACCTCAGCATTGTATCGATCAATTTTCTTGAAAAATATCAACCATCCTGCATTTTCAAATAGCTCAGCACATCCTAGGAATTTATCTATCCAACTGAGATCAGTGGGCTTGACCCTATTAGTTCTTCCACTCCTCTTCATTTTTAGTATGGTTTTCAGCACCTATGAATAATCTCACAGTCTATTTTTCTTCAAATTTGCACAGTTTTGGCAGTCTATTTACCTTCAAACTCTCAAAGTCTGCTCTATCATCTGTTTAGGAAATGTTTTGTGCCAAGTTTCAGCAATTTGACCTAATCATAGTTTCAGAGACCTCTAATAGTTCTGCTCTGAACTTTACTAAATCAAATGATGAATATCTAGATATTTTGATTAATATTTCATCATTCAAAGTCTATTGAGTGAGTAAATTCATGTCCTTCTCTAAAATTTTCACATTATAGGATTTATCAGAAAAACCCCCAAATTTAACAGACCCTATCAAATGTCACGTGGGATACCTCATCCAAATTTTAATACAGGCGCTGGAAGTCAATCCCTTGAAAGGTTAGGTGTCAAATTGCACATTCCAGCTATCTTCAACCCTCCAGATCGCTTCGAATAGTCACCGCTAGGAAACCCTAATTCTTCCTTCAACTGTCAAAATTCTGATTTCTCAGCAATATGTCTCCACCACGACGTTCAATGCCTTCGTAATCTTCAGCTTAGGAACCTATTCCCGAAAATTCTGCCTCGTTCCACTCACTGTCATCATTTGCCATGAATTTGCATACAATTGCCATGATCTCCCTCACACGATGACTAGACACCTATTTCCATGATTAGCCTGGCAAGACACGTATCAAATATGCTAATTGATATGATTAACACCTTAGGATCGAAACCACCGAAAAAATCAGAGTGAAAAAAGACTATTTTGACACTCCCGACTTTCTTGTAGTGCGCTAGTGCATTAATTTCGCTCTTGCACTACAAGAAAGGCCAAACACATAATTTCATGTCATTTAATCACTAATCCAGTTTTAAGACTTGGTTTATATGATTAATCTTTGATCTTAGTGTCATTAATGAAACCATTAATCAATATACACCTTATAGAACCCTTCAAGAATGAACTCTAAGAATAATTTATAAAAGCAAGCTTTAAAAAATAGGAGACAAATCAAAAATGATAAAAACTAAAAGGCATAAACTCAAAATTAACCTTTACACCAAAATTTCCTAGAAGTAAATGTATTAGCAAATTTCAAAAACATAAACAAAAGCATAAAACTAAGGAAGACAAAATAATGACATAACAGACTCTATAGGGTCACTATAGACACTAAAGAAGAGTCTGCTTCTGTGATAGACAAAGCTATATTCTTGAACAAAAAGGATGAAGCATTCAGATTCTTGTGCCTCTCTATTTCCCAGGATCTTATTTTCCATCTTTCAGGATTGAAGACTCCAAAGGAAATTTGGGACAAATTGGAAACCCTGTATGAAAAGCAGGATGATTTGAGTGTTTACCAGCTCGAAAATGAGTTGATGTCTCTCCAGCCTTCCAATTTTGAGACCTTGAATGATTTTTTCACAAAGTTCAAGCACATTGTCTTACTGTTGAAGCAATGCAAAGTGGAGAAGGAGGATGATCAGCTCATCCTCACCATACTCTCCAAACTTGGAGTTGATTATTCGGTTTTTGTCTCTACATTCCATGCGGGGAAGCTCACAACCCCTGGATGGAAGATGCCTTCATTGAGTCCCTAACAAGTGAACATGATAAGCTTGTCCAGATAGGGATCATCAGATCCTCCAGTGATCAAGCCCTCCATGTCTAGGGGCACAAAGATATAAAGGGTAAAGGAAAGCAACAGAAGAACCCAAAAACTAAATTCGAATCTCCTAAGCCTAAAGTTGAAAACCAGTAGCATGATGAGTCTTCCGACTCAAAGAAGAACAAAGGAAAAGGGCATCATGGAAAGGAAAAAGTCAAGTGTTCATACTGCAAGGAGAGATTCCACCCTGAACATGCCTACATGAAGAAGAAGCTTGATGAAGCTACCTCTCTCCTTGAGAGAAATCACATCAATATTCCGAAAATCTTTCGGAGGAGAGATCAGCAAGATCGAGAACCACAGCATGAAAGAGGTCATGCCCTCATGGCAAGCACTTCAAAGTCCAAAGAACTCTTGATTGATTCTGGAGCTTTGAACCACACGATGGCTGAAAGAGAATCCTTCTCATCCTTGGAGACCGGAAAATCCATCCCCATCCACATGGGAGATGACTCCCACCATCATTTCAGAAGGACAAGGTACAGTTGATCTTAAGAATGGCTATTTTTCAAATGTTTTGTATGTACTGTCTCTGGCATAAAATATTCTTAGTGTCTATCAGATGACACATATAGGAGTGCCTAAGAGAGTATATTTCAGCTCGAATGATGTTGAGATAATGGAGCTTTCATCCGGGAAACTTGTTGTTAAAGGCTATGCAAACCATCATGCAAAAGCCTATGAGTTTTCCCACTTTGTGGTGGATGCAAATCCCACCGCACTGCTAACTCATGGAAATGAAGTTAGTAGGATGTGGCATGAGAGGTTTGGCCATCTCGATTTCAAATATTTGCAGCAATTACATAAATACTCCATGGTTGAAGGCCTCCCGGTCATCAAGGAAACCACTGGAATTTGCAAGGGTTGTGTGGTTGGAAAACACCCTGAGCACAAGTTCGATCGGGGGAAGGTAAACCGAGCTACAAGCATCTTGGGGCTGATACATTCTGATATCACTGGTCCAATTCCTGTCACATCCATGAATGGATAAAGGTATCTTCTAACTTTTATTGATGATTTTTCAAGGTACACATGGGTCTTCTTTCTCAAAAAGAAGTCTGAAGTATGTGAAAAATTCATTGAACTGAAGGCCTTAATCGAGAATTCCTCTGGGCTTAAGATCAATATCTTGAGATATGATAATGGTGGGGAGTATGTCATTAATTATTTGCTGCACATATGCTTCCAAAGTGGTATTCAGGTCCAACATTCAATTCCCTACACTCCCTAGCAGAACGGTGTGGCGAAAGGGAAGAATCGGTCTCTCAAGGAGATGACCACCTGTATGTTGGAATCAAAGAAGTTGGCTGCAAATTTGTGGGCTGAAGCCATGCATGCTGTAGCATACATTCAGAACAGAGTGCCACATTCGTCCAATAAAGGGAAGACCCCTTTCGAAGCATACTTCAGACACAAGCCGGATGTGTCGAACCTGCGGGTGTTTGGGTCCACTGCCTAGGCCCGAATTCCACTTGATAAAATAAGGGATTTGAAACCGCAAAGAATAGAATTTTTTTTTATTGGGTATCCTGATGAATCAAAAGGTTTCAAGCTACTAGATATAAAAACAAAACAGATCATCATCGAAGTCTGAAGTATGTGAAAAATTCACTGAACTGAAGGCCTTAATCGAGAATGCCTCTGGGCTTAAGATCAATATCTTGAGATATGATAATGGTAGGGAGTATGTCAGTAATGAGTTGCTGAACATATGCTCCCAAACTGGTATTTAGGTCCAACATTCAATTCCCTACACTCCCTAGCAAAACGGTGTAGCGAAAAGGAAGAATCGGTCTCTCAAGGAGATGACCACCTGTATGTTGGAATCAAAGAAGTTGGCTGCAAATTTGTGGGTTGAAGCCATGCATGCTGCAGCATATATTTAGAATCGAGTGCCACACTTTTCCAATAAAGGGAAGACCCCTTTTGAATCATACTTCGGACACAATCTGGATGTGCCTGCCGGTGTTTGGGTCCACTGCATGGGCCCGAATTCCACTTGATAAAATAAGGGCTTTGCAACCGCAAAGCATAGAATGTCTGTTTATTGGGTATCCTAATGAATCAAAAGGTTTCAAGCTGCTGGATATAAAAATAAAATAGATCATCATCGAAAGGAGTGTCAAGTTCGATGAGCCTATTCAGGAAGTGGAACTAGTAAAGGAGAAAACTGTTGAATTTCCTTCCTATTCTACTGAATATTTGGATGATGAAATTGGGGGTGATGACCCTGATTTGGATCCTCTAATTTCTGATATTAGTGTAAAACAAAAATAAGATGCTGAATTAGAACCTGAAGTACAAAATCATCTTCCCACATGGGCCCAACAGACACTCTCCTTCGCAGGAGATACCATTGGAAATCCGGATGATCCAAGGAGAACCGGCCTGATTTCCAAAGAGCAGGTGTTGCGCTTTCTTGTCCTGATAATTTGCTGTTCGAAACTTGTTATTTAATGATTATTTCAGACCCAAAATCCTACTACCATTCTTGGAAGGATCTGATATGGCAAGTTTCCATGGATGAAGAGATGAATTCTCTTCAGAAAAACACTACTTGGGAGCTAGTTTCTCTTCCTCTGGGAAGAAAATTGGTTCAATGCAAGTGGTTGTTTTGGAACAAGTTTGATGTTGATGGTAGAACCTACAAATATAAGGCAAGTCTGGTGTAAAAAAATTTCTCTTAGGTCCAAGGTGTGGACTACCATGAGACTTTTGCATCGGTTGCAAAAATGGATTACATCCGCCTAGTTTTGGAAATTTCAGCATCTAAGCACTGGGAAGTGCATCATATGGATGTTAAGTCAGCCATTATACATGGATATCTTCATGAGGAGATATACATGAATCATCCTGAGGGCTACATCTCTGATCCATATTTGGTTTGCAAGCTAAAGAAGTCACTATAAGGGTTAAAACAGGCCCCAAGAGAGTGGTATTCCAAGAGTGATGCCTTCCTTCTCTCGCAAAACTTCCAAAGGTGTAGATCATATACAAATGTGTATATACAGAAGTTGGATGGTCATTTGATTATTATTTTTTTATATTTTGATGACTTACTGATCACAGGTAACACAGTTGCTTCTATTTTAGCCATCAAAACTGCTCTCCACAATGCATTTGAAATGAGCGATTTGGGGCTCTTAAAATAATTTTTGGGGCTCGAAATTGAGCAAAATTCTGATGGGATAATGGTCACTCAGTACAAATACATATAAGACCTGTTATTCAATTTTAACATGGTTGAATTTAGTCATGCACCATTCCCTTTCCTTTCAGGGATCATCCTTGAAGAAGGAAAAAGCACACCTCCCATGGACTGCACTATTTATCGACATCTGATTGGCAGCCTATTGTACTTCACACATTCTTGGCCTGATATCTGTTATGTTGTGAATGCTATATCAAGATACATGCATCATCCCCATGATATTCATTGGAAGGAAGCCAAGAGGATCCTCTAGTATATTTAGGGAACCGGGACCTATGGCATTCACTATGCTGCAAACTCCGAGCTAGAGCTGGTTGGATACATAGATTCTAATTGGGCGGGTGATTCAATTGATCGGAAGTCTAATTATGGATATGTATTCATGTTTGTTGGTGGCCCCATTTTCTGGTATAGCAAAAAGCAAGATTCCATAGCATTATCTTTAGCATAGGTCGAGTATCGAGGAGCGGTGAATGCTCACATCCAAGCAATTTGGTTGCAAGTCATTCTTTTAGAGTTTGATCTTGGTAGTAATTTGTCCACTGTCCTCTTTTATGACAATCAAAGTGCTATTAAGATATCCATAGATCTAGTTACCAAGCAGAGGACCAAGCATGTAGAGATACACATGCACTATATCATAGAGCTAGTGCATGACAGGACCATCATTCTGCAATACTGCCCGACTGATGAGCAGATTGCAGACATCTTCACCAATAAATTTTCAAAAAAGAAGTTCACTTACCTCCGTTCACTTTTGGGGGTGAGTTCATCAGGGTGATCAGACTACTTTCAGTGTTCATCTTGAGGGGGGGTTTTTCCCACTGGGTTTTCCCTCTTTTCCTCACTTAGTTTGTTTTCGAGCATTGTTTCAGTTTCAGTAATGTATAGGGTGACCTATGGCCTTAGTTTATGGGGCCCTGGAATTTTTATGCATTTTATGTTTTCTACTCCTCCTAAGTATAGCTTAAGGGGGGGTGTTGGAAACATTTACCACCATACAAACTCATTTTGGTCAATTTGGCCTAGTTAAACCACTATCCTAAGTTTTATTGACTTAATTGACATCAGAGGAGCACTAGATGACATCAGCAAGATCACACCCATGCCTACCTTCAGTCAAGGAGGCTAACCTACCCTTCTCCTACATTCAGGGAGGCTAACTGGAGCACTCTGGGGGTGATCTGAGTGTCATTAATGACCCATATTACTAACTGATGGTTACAATTAGTTAAACAGAGTAGTGAAGACGCCTTCCTTCATTAAATTGATTATTTAATGAACTGGAGTCAGTAGGGGCGCCTCCAACCACTTCTGATGGTCAGTTACAATTCAGTTTACCTCATCGGGGTTCATTGGAGTCATTGATGCACTACCACTTGTTGGTTAGCTTCCAATGACATGTGTCTAAGCTAATTTCAGTTAGACTCAGTCATTTATTGCACTCTAACTTAAGTTAGGGCTCAGTTGAGTCAATTAGGGTTTTGATCAGTGGTTAACTTGAGTGTTGATTGTGGCTTACATTCAGTTAAGCTAGACTCACTCATTCAATTCAAATGACCTCCTTGGGAATTCGAATTGCCTTGTCATTCATGCTTGCAGCATGATCATTGTATTGTATTATTCATTATTTATGTGAATATACAGAGCGGCTACTCATTTTGTAGCACTATTACACCATTTTCATGCCTTATTGTTATTAATCTTTGATGAGACTGTGTTTTAGTCCCTAGATTACTACGACAGATTAATATTTTCATCGGAATCATGCTATCATAACATGTTTTCTTTCATGAGATCATTCTTCTTGCTCATGCCACTTGGCCACGAGAGATATGCTAAGAGCAGCAGTGTCTGCCAAGACTCCTTTAGGCATACAAACTAAGGAGGCTATGGAAAAGGTAAAGTTTAAAACTGGATTGGGTGTGTTAAAGAATTAATCATCAAATCTATGAGTTATTTCATTTACGTTTTATTGAATTTAGTTTTCAGATATTTGAATGCTTATTTTAACTGTGTCCATTTCGAATACTTTATGATCCTTGCATCTAAACCTTAATATTGTTGTATACACGCATTTTCATTATGCTATACGGGGGGAGCTTGTATCTAAGGACTTGGGGAACCCTGGACTACACAGTGGGAGAAAAATTAAACATCCCTTTCATGCAAACAATAACATCTATAAATTGTTGGCTACTGGCTGGTCTTAGAACCTTTGAGATTGATTGGAAAGCAATCGCTTTATTTTAGTCGAATCCCAAAATGGAATAGAATAATATACTGGTGTACGAATGGGATCTAAACAAATAGCATTGTCCCATTTATATATGCCATTGTGGCAGCCAAATGGGATTGAAAAGCTCTTCCTGCATTTTCTTTTATGCACAATTTTGGGTAGAGCTTGCATTTGCATTTTTGCACAAAGAGTCCATAGCTAGTTAGTCATTTTTTGCACATGACTAGCCATAAGAAAAAAGATTATGTGGTTGTAAAATATTTTCTAAAGGTTACTCTGAATTATGTTTACTAATAACGACCTTAAAATGTGCATTCTTCTTGTTCAAGCTTGTTATAACTATCTGATTATTATTTTTTTCTTGTTTCTTCATATTGAAAAGTTTCTTGATATTGGCTGTCTTTTTATGATATTGTCTCTCTGTTGTGTTCTAGTGGTATGTTGGAGGTTTTCCATGACAATAACTCGGTTCAAAACTTGACAGGTGTGATCCAGTGATAATGGGGCTGACCATGTATTCCTAATTGTAAGGTTATGCTAATAATATAAACAACGGTTCTATGCAAATGGGGAGGTCATTATCCTATGTGAATTTGACAGAATAGATCAGACACCTCAGTGGTTGCTTCAAATCCAAAGTTTCCTTGTTGTATATAAAACCAAGTTGGTAACAAAATTCATGGAAATGGAAACTTAATTTGATGACATGAACAATAGACAAAGAGTTATCTCCCCCATCAGTTTCATCTGCAGCAAAAACATCACACAATCACACCGCCAAACAAGAAACCGCAACACACACACACACACACACAAGGCAGGCAGGGGTAAATCACCCCACCAAAACACAAGAAAATATCATTTTATTATTTGTGGACTGACCCTGCAAGCGCACCCAATGGAGTAAGATCCTTGATAGCTACATCAGTTAGTAAATTACAAAAGCAAATAGGAAATAGCCTGCAAAAAAAACCACTGGGGACAGACTGGTAACATATATACTCTGTCCCAAGACCACATCATCTTGACTTTTATACAACACTTATCTTGTTTGATTCCAGAAAAATTCCAACAACATTTGCCAATAAACATAAGTGGCGTGATTTCTAAAAGGAATTTTAATTTTTGGCCTAAAAGAGATGCTCCCAGAAAATATGGCCAGCTTTTGTCACAATGAAGATAACACCCTCATAAACTGATATGACAGTTTTCAATCTCTGAGAGGTTGGACATCATGACATGCTAGGTTTCCCAAACGATCATTAAGACACCAAACTATTTGCCATCAGCCTCATAATTGTTTGTGTATTGTTTTCCATAAAAATCTAGAGGTGTCTGCATTCATCTGTACAATGCATAAAATGATGAGAATATATATATCTATATGTAATTTCAAAACAAACAAAATTGTAAAAGGCACATAAAGTTAAAATATACCTGGCCATGCATAATAAATCCTTGGCCATGTTGTGTCCATGATTATTATCTAACACGCATACATAGAATGTGTTGTTGTTTCACATGGTCATTAAAATAAGTTCTGTACTTCAAAGATAGCAAGCTGAACTAATTAAAAAACATATGAATTTATGTGTCACCAAACAATAAAATCAATAAAAACTAAATTCTAGTTCAAAAAAATGAAACTTCTAACCAGTTGGGTAATAACTGAATCTGCATCTACCTTAAAGACTAGAAATTTCCAAACATACAGAGATGTAAACCAACAATGTTTCCAATATGAATTTACCTGCCTTAAACTTTATGCACAATTACGCATCAGTACCATTAGGTCTTCACAACTCCTCAAGGAAAACATATATTAAAAATCTATTATTTCAAGGAGTCCTACTCTCTCCATTCAAGAAGGGCTTGGCCAATCCCCGAAAAAAATATTCATATTGAAAAGCATGCTTTCTGACAGTGCTTGAATAATGTCTACTGCTCTTATCTTGGTTCTTGATAGTTGTATGATAGGGTATTTTCACTTGGCGGATTGTTGTTTAGAGAATGGTCACAAAACATGTATTGTAGATTGTTGTTTAGAAAATGGTCAGAACACATGTATTGCATTCATTGTAATTTTTTATGATTATCCAAGGGTTTTATTGAATAATAATATCAGTCTTGATTTGTAAGAAAATGGTGTTTTGCTCAAAATCATGTGGATGGTAATTATTATATTTATTGAAATATTTTTCTTTTCAGACAAATATGTTCTCTTTCTAGTTGAATTATCTAACTGCAGCCAAAATATTTCTCAAAGTTGCTTCAAGGATTTCCCAACATGAACATGAAACACAGTACATGACAATATATGTGACAACAGATCCTATAAGTGGTTATTATTCTCATGAAAATTGAAACTTCTATACAACAACATACGTAGCAGAATTTACCACCTTTTTGTGTAGTTTCATATAGTTTGATTAGTCTTTGTGTCTGTACATGGTTTGTTTTTGTTTAACTAACCCTTTTGTTTTCTCTGAATTTTGGAAGCACTTTTGAAGAAATTTTCTTAATGCAATTGCATGTTAAATCGTGTTTGATTCTCTCCAAATTACACTTTTCTTTAAATTCGAGACTTTATAAACAATTAGAAAATGTTAGCTTGTGAGTATATTATGAATTTTATCAAAATGCAATTCCTTGGTTGATATCTATAATGGGTGTGTGAAACATCTTCATTTCCGTTAGGTTCTTACCAAAGTCTAATTGATATCCAGCTTTGGGATTATCTTCATTTTCCAACTCCTATCGATAACGATTGGAAGTTATAACTTATAACGTTTGCATGCTTTTCCCTTATAGGGTTTTGTTTGCAGACTGAATTTTCTAATAATTAGATATACAACCTTGTAAGAAATTTCCTGTTTAGTATATAGTATGCATTGTGGGATGTATACAGAACATCACTTGATATGAATCATATGCAACACGAGGATATGCATACTAGAATATCGCCCTTGGGACTGTAGTTTGAACTGCTACTAAGATGATATAACTGTGTGGTCAAACCCATGGACTTGAAGAGTATCGCAAAAACAAGCCCTGAACATGTGTACATTCTTTTCCTCTCATAGATAATTTCTGAACTAATATAAAAAATGTCATATAATTGCTTAGCTAGAAAAATCTCTTTATGGATTTGTATATGCAAAATACCTGTTCCTACTAATATAATACAAGAAGAATTTTACTAATTTTTTTTAGGGATCCAAAACATTCGGAACAATACAAAAGAAATCGACTCATGTATGATAACTAAAGTGAGATGAAATTGAAACATTGAACATCTAATACAACTGTCCTATGTGATTTCAAAATTGACTCAATACATATAACATCATGGATCATTCATAACATCATGAATCATTTGTACTAAACTTCGGTAAAATTGGGAAAATTAAGACTGCACATGGTGGACCATTGATGATTATTATTATAACTAGCACCTAATTCTTAAATAGTTGGGGAATTTGAATGAAACCTATTTTTTTAATATACTTCTTCAATACAAGAGCTTGAACATTCTTTTTTTTCCAACATCATTTTAAATATTTAGGTTTCTTATGGGGTGCATATTGTCTATTCGCTATTTATCCTTTTTCAAAAATCATGCAAACCCGATAAAGCCTTTGTTTACAGGACAAGGAGTGCCCTCATAAATATTATAAAGGAGCCCGAGATGATCCTAAGAATTCCATCTCAGTAGGTTAGCTCAATCAAATCAATGATAGGAATCATCCTAGTTAAGGTCATCTTGGCATACAAGGGGCCCAAAGCTCAAAATATTGAGGCGTTAAGTTAAGTCTAGAGTACTATCTATTAAGATAGACAATTTAAAACCATGAGATAGCACAGAGCCTCTATAAGGCTACCCGGTAATGTATAAATACACATGTTTTCCACCGATGCAGAGTTTAGTTTTTAAAAAAGCTTCTATGCCAAAACTTCACATTTGCAGTCATAGCCAACAATTCCATCGCTTCCCTGGTATTTAACAATTTTTCACAGGGAAGGGTTAGTTTGGCCACTTTCTAGGCATACCTTTTCTCGAAAAAACAACATGTTGTGCATGAAAATAGTGGTAAAAGGCACTATAAATCCAATTCTAGACAGTTTTTGAGTTCATGGCAGTAATAAACCTATTTCTAGGTTGACCTGTGCACACCAATAACATAAAATCAACAAATATGGGCACATTCTTTGAAAACCCATAATTACCCTAAAACTTAACATGATTATGCCATAGCATTCTTGCTAGGGTTTGTTGGTGAGGCTTGACGCAATTGCTGGAGGCCTAGCATTTTGGCTAGGGTTTGTTGGTGAGGCTTGATGCACTTGTTGGAGACCTAGCAGTTGACTAGGGTTTACCTTCAAGCATTGGCACACATGCTTGAGAGGCCAACCACATAAATATTATGGACTTCAAGAATGAGGCCTTTGAGGGGGAGCTCCATTACTCTTGGGAACGGTTGTAAGCCTTAGAGAGAGGTCGATACCATTGGATATAGCCGTGTGCCTTAGGCAAGCCATCAAGCTTGGTGGAGGCCATGACACCCTTGAGGGAAAGCCATTAGCTTGAGGAAGGATGCAGGGGCTTGGAAGAGGCCACACAAGGGTGGAGTAAGGTCGTGACATATTCGTGCAAGAGGATCATGGTTTAAGGAATAGACTTAGGGGCTTTGGAAGGATCCACGACCATAGATCGAGAGTCGTGAGCATGGAGAAGAGAACAACCACTAGTGGAGGTCTGGGGTGTCTTGTAGGAATCTAATCAACATGTAAAGAAATACGTGAATCCATTAGGGGTACAAACCCTCTTGGAAGGTGTCAACAACAATTTTGAGTATCCTATGGAAACTATGGAGGTTTTTTTAAATTGCATGCAAAAGTTTTTTATTGTTTTGTATGGACAGCCCTAGCAGAGATCTTGATCATTTGAAGAGATTTATAGAACACTTTTTTTAGTTATGGACTCAAAGCTTGGATTCCTTGTTATTATCCTTTGAATATATAATCTTATTGTTCATTTCAACAATATTTGTGCATTGTGGAGAAAAACCAAGAATTCCATGGTGTTTCAAATGTTTGTTACATTGTGATTTCCCATTCATTCGGTTGAAAGATGATGGTATTCCATTTAAAATGGGTAAATGAACTTTGTTGATAAATTTTTCTCTCAAATTATGTACTCTATTTTGTTTTTTGAGCCATTGTTTTGTTTTTTTTTATACTTTTGTGTGTATTTTTTATGTCATTGTGTGCAGTGGTTATGTGAGCTTGGAGGTACACTCTTGTTTTTAGGGTACCTTCTTGTGGTTACTAATAGAGTCATTTGTGATTTTTTGGGAATGCTTTGACCCATGTTCGACCCATTTTAAGGCTTTTGGCCTCATAGCTCCTCTTATTTTCAATATTTTTGTAGTGGTCCATCTTTTTTGTGACCTCCAATGCCCCAACCTTGTGTTCCTTAGATTTGGCTACATGCTCATTTTGGTTGTTGGCACTCTCTTTTTTGACATAAGATTTTATTTTTTGGAAACTTCTTTGGTGTCTTGTTTATGGGAGCATTGTCTTCCTTGTCGGTGTAGAAAATTGCGCAAGCCCCTCCCCTTGTAATTGTCATTGTCACCTATGTGCCTCTTCCCACATAATAAAATCTAGTCACTTCCATCACCAATGTTGTTATATGCATTAACCTGGTCTCTTCATTGTGCATGTAGGATAGGTGGTTGTACCTCTTTGACCTCCATCCTTTGATAGTATCCCAAACCACACCACATTCTTGTGTCATTGCTTACCTTGAAGAAATAAAATTATTTCTCTCAAAATCAAAGACAATACCACCAAGGTTGTTTCTTCTACCATATGGGGCCTCGTGTAGATGCCATGGAATTTCCACCTTAATAAGCCACGTGTCCTTCACTTGCACATGGACCCTTTTACCCATTAACATATGACCAACTTGACACACAAATTATGTGTGGCATCATTGTAGATTGAGAAATCATCCCTGGCCTACCATGTGGCACCACATAACTATGACACGTCGATTTTGTGCTTCCTCTCTACTTAAGTGTTGGGCATCAACCACCTATCAAGAGCTGGGACATTGTGTTGCATTTTAAAGAAAACTATACACCCATATCTCTCTATATATCATAGAATAAAACATACCACACTCTTGGGTGGAATTGAATCCTAGTAATGGGATATCACCACCCCCTCTTGACCAACTAGTCAACTCCTTGATGGTGAAAAAAACATATCTGCATATATCCAAGTAGGAGAATTAGTAGTTATGTGTGTCAAATTCAAGATGGCTAAAGGACTGATTTGATAAATACCCAAGAGCACATTAGATAAATACTTTTGAATGGTAGTATGTCCTCTCAACATAGTCAATTGTCATGGATTCTGAATGGTAGTATGTCATTGGGATAAGTTTAGGGTCTTGTGCCATATTAATTTTCTATGGGGTTGATGGTCCATGCATGTTAACCTAGACGACCACATAAGAACTACATATGGAACCTCTAGCCTAGATGTAACAATGTGTCTCATGAATGATGTGTCATAAGGCCTTGAGACAACACATAATATCTATGGAGGGAATATTCTTTCAACTACAAGTGGGATATGTTTGTATTTTGAGATTTATAACATTGATGATGGATCTCTTAGCCCACACCATGGTATAGGGTTTAAATTTATGGCCTAAGTTCACACCATTTGTTTATGGGGTCATGGACCATCACATAGCATGAATCTACATAGAAAATACATAGTCTACATGTGAGATATGGTCATCATTTTGAAAACTTGCACATAAGGGATGGTTCTTTATGCGTGACTTAAAATATAGTCAAAACTATGGTCTTAAGCTGTAACATCTTCCTCTAAAGCTCATTCTCCGTACATGGGGCCCCAAATTACCACCACAATCCTTCCACAAGGAATCTAATATTTGGAATGATGAAGTGGCAATGCCCTTGGTGTCTTGTGGTGGAAATTGAGGTATAAAGGCATGCCTTATCCAAGAGGAAGATGCCCCAAGTAACCAACACATGGACATAGTCAAGTCTGGGTGAATTTGTCATGGTGACAATTTTAGATGATAAGGGTGTGATGTTGTGCATACTTGTTGTAGTAGTGAAGTGCATTAGTGAAAATATTTTTTGAAGAAAAGTTCCTTAGTGGTAAGTCCCTTAGTGAAGCATGCTTCGCATATATATTTTTGGTAAAATACCTTAAGAATAATGTCTTTGCATATATATTTTTGGTAAAATACCTTAAGAATAATGTCTTGGTGGTTGAATGACAACCTTCCACTAGTAGCACGACTCATGACTTGTATGGGAAACATATGGAGTGACCTCCCAATGAGCGACTTGGTGCTCACAACAAATTCATTTACAAAATGCTACATGTAATACTAGAACAACATGAAAATGAAGTAAAGTAGTTTTGTATTCATGGTAATAAGATGGAAAAGTGAAAATAAGCTAACATTTTACTATAGAAGAAGGTTTTTTTTTTACAACATGATTTTAGATTAATTAGAATAAGAATTTAAGGTAATAGTAATTTAAGGTATGTTTTGGGGAATGGATGGTAAAAAAAACACAAATAACAAAAACACATATAAAATAAGTAAATACATATATATATAAATATTTTAAAAAACTCAAGGTATCAAATGGTGGCATTTTTTTTTCAAGCTACTGTGTATTTTTTTAGGGGTGCTCTGATCTTCGAGGAGGAGCTTGCTTGGAGAACATGATAGAACCAAATAACATGTCTCCATTTCCAGAGTCATATTCTTGTAGTGGTGGTGTTTGTGCTATCCTTGAGTCTCAAAAAATGAGAAAATTGAATGAATTGTGGTCAAATTTTGGGTTATGTTGTGGCTACCTTTTAATGGAGGTATTGGAGTTGTGAGGGTTTCATGGTTTTTCACTGGACTTATATGGTGGGATTTCATGTTGTGGAGGTTTTTCATAAGCTTTGGGAATGTTCTATTTTGAAGCGCAGATTTGTGCACCGACCCATGGGTGTTGATTTTCAGTTTTTTAGTGTAGTTTTTTTATGGGAATTTTTGTGTTATGACAATTCCTACAGGTGCATCTATAGTGTCCATTAGTGTTGAATTTTAGTTTTTTAGTGGGTTTCTATGGATTTTCTATGTTGTGACAGTTCCTACAAGTGCAGCTAAATTTCCATTGTGTAGGTTGTTTTGTTTTCTGCCCTTGCCACTGCCAATCTAAACATCGACTATTCGATCTAACATCTTCCTGTTGGACTTGGTGAAGTTAATGATGAAGAATAAAGGTTTAAGAGTTCTGGAAAAATGGGGCCCACAGTGACTGGAGAAAGGCTTCTAGAAAAAGGTTCCTAGTAAACAAGCTAAGGCCCCTAGTAACAGAGCTCTTGGATTCAGGATTGCGGACGTGGTGGACTCGGCAAAGGGTTATAGGTTCAAGGGTTCCAAGGTGGAAAGATTCTTAGTTTGATGTTAATGGCTTAAAATTCCTTCCTAGATTCTAGTTGGAGGTTGAATGGATAAAGGAATATTCTCTGTTGAGAGTTGAAGGGAAAACGTTTTAAGTTTGTTACAGGCTCAAGACCTTGGTTACAGTAAGGTATGGGCTTGTACCAAGCTTATCCAGTGAGGTATGGGATGGTACAATATGGTACGATTTAGGACAGTAACGTTATCAGGAATGATGGTCTGATGAGGTCTAGTACAGGTCAAATATCACAGTTGGTATGTATGCCTATGGATTGAAGCTTTATGAGGCTTTAATTCTTGAATCGTGTAGAATATATGCCTGGAATTTGAGTGTTGAGATCAAAATAATTGTTGGGATGTGCATGCATTGAACTTCATTGGGATTTAGTAATGGGATTCTCTTGGTGGCGTGGGCTACTCAGGGTCTATTATTAGTCGCAATAAAACGCCAACTGATTTCAGGTAATTCATTAACTCGATTTCTAGCATTATAATGCTTTGCGTGTATGTATATTTCCATAATAAGTATATGCATATGATTCAAGTTCCTGAATCCTTTTAAAAAGAAAGAAAAAAACAAGTTGCAACATATAGCTAAGACATAGATCTAGATCATGATTTGGACCTGCATCGCCTACTCGTCAATCTTGGTAGCTTCAATGATAGGGTTGACCCTAGCCACGACCTCATGATTGGTCGTCTTGTAAAGATGCAATAGTTGACATAGAATGTGTGTTGTATGAGCCATATTATTTTAAGTTATAATAAAATATCTATTGGATTATGGAAAATTGTGTGTGGCATCAGATACCAAAATCATGAACTGATTGATCTGTATCCTCTATGCAGTTTAGATTCTCTCGGCTGATGTTTCCTACTTGGTGCATGCCTTTTGAGCCTTATTATACTTGTGCTTTATGTGGTGCCGTGTCGACTCCACTAACTTGTATGGAACATGTTTATCCTTCATCCTGAACCTAATTCATTAACTAGGTCACTCTTTGTTGCTGTCATTTATGTTCTTTATTTCTCATATGAACGCTCATTAACTGGGTCACTCTTTGTTGCTGTCATTTATGTTTTTATTTCTCATATGAATGCGTAATCTAATAATTCCCATATTTTGATCATTTAGCAAATAGAAAAAACCACCATTGGATAGATAAAACCACCGGCGTCTCTCTTACCGTATCCTTTTTGTATTTTCTCCGTCCAAATTTATGGAAAGAAAATGATTGACACAGATTATGAGGTGTCATGTTTGACGGAAGCAACATTATCAAATACCACTTCCAGGAAGACAAACTATATATAAGAGTCGAACAAGTGGATATTGAAGAAATCAAATTTTTCCATTGAAAGGAAAACGGCCACAGGTTAGGGAGAGCAAATCTAAATCGATTTAAGCTACAAATTCATGTGAGAATTCTGAAAGACTCTCATCAAATACTGCACAATCTCTCCTAAAATTGGAAACCTTCAACACCTTGAACACTTTTCAGTTCCATTTATACAGCATTTAAGCTGCCCTAAATGCTTTATTTCTTGTCTGTTATCAGTCGCAATAAAATGCCAATTGCTTTCAGTTAATTCATTAACTCGATAAAGTAGTTAATTCATTAACTCGATTTCTAGCATAAGATATTCATATAAGGCTTTTCCTGTATGTATATTGCCAGAATATGAATATGCATATGATTCAAGTTCCTGATAGACAATCCTTTTAAAAAGAAAAAAAACAGGTTGCAACATATAGCTGAGACATAGATCTAGATCATGATTTGGACCTTCATCGCCTACTCATCAATCTTGGTAGCTTCAATGACAGGGTTGACCCTAGCCATGGCCTCATGATTGATCATCTTGTAAAGATGCAGTAGCTGACATAGAATACGTGTTGTATGAGCCATACTATTTTAAGTTAGAATAAAATATCCACTGGATTATGGAAAATTGTGTGCGGCATCGAATACCAAAATCAGGAACTGATTCATCTGTATCCTCTATGCAGTTTGGCTTCTCTCTGTTGTTGTTGCATTCTTGATGCATTCTTTTGAGCCTGATTATACTAAAAATAAGCTCTTCAAGTGTCAAAATTTGTGATTTTATGGATCATGGAAACAGGGGATTAAAAAATTCTTTTTATATTAGTAAAATTCCATTCTTCTGGATTTAAAGATAACTTTTTTTCTTTGTTATGGAGCAAGGATTGCCAATGCTCGAGATTTTATTGTTGTGATTGTGAATACATACATATAAAATGAGCATTTTTTCAGGAATTGTTGTAAATAGTTTGTTTCTACTTTATTTAAGATCTATTAGGTTGTGTATCTCATAAGTTTGGGAATTGCAAATTTTTGAGATAATCTCCTGAACTTTATAAATTTGAAATAGCTTATGGTGGAATGTGCATTGTTGAGTCTTAATGCTATAACTTATGAATTGGTTGTTGTTACCAATGTGTGCAAGAGACCCTTTTTATGGTAAATGAAGTTGCTTTGAATTATTAGAGTTTTAGATTGAAATATAAATCTATAGTTCCTTGCAAATCCTCCTTTTCTTTGAAAACAGTGATGTTTTGCTGCCATTTATTCTGTTATTCAGGTTTTTTTTTGTTTTTTTATGGTGATGATACTACATGGACCTTGTGCCAAATCCAACACTCAATTAGGGCCAGCTCAGGCTACTCAATGGGATAGGATGGGTATGAAATGTGACAGAGACCACGAAAGAAATATTGGGTAGATACATGCACTTCAATGTGCCAAGAGAGGCAAGGTGCACTCTATAGCTTGAGGTTGAAAAGATGTGTCACATTCATGGGTAATTCGCTAATAAACTAAAATGAAAAGGAGTTGTTGTCTAACATCTAATGTTAAAAAACAGAGACGACCATAACATAAAAAAATAAATGGAAAAAATAAACCAGCATAGATCAATCTTAACCTTGAATCTTTTAAGCAAGGAGATATTTTCACCTAGATTTGTTTAATTCATCTTGGTGCTTAAGAGACTTGGGCTTAATATGGATCTAGGATAGTCTTAACTCAATCAGACTATTTACAATCAATAGAAAAAAGGAAATAGGTGTTGTTGATTGCATGTATAGAACATATCCACCGCATTGGTATTAACAAGTTGATGACTTTGCAGTAAGCCACTTGCATCATGATGGTCAGTATTCCAGCTAATATGTTATTGAGTAAGATATGCCAATGCCACAAGACCATTGACATGAATATCTAGGTCAACAAACTAGAATAAATGAAAGAGATATGCTTCTGAAAAGTTACAGTTTGCAAGGTAATTATTTGGTTGGAAATTGGTGGCATGTGAGTTACATTTAATGGAAGGTTCTTGGTCATTCATGCTTTCATTGGAGCCTAGATGAACCAAATAAGGTTTTCTAAAACTTTATGAGAGAATCTGAGAGTAAATCAATGTGATTTCCTAATGATATCTTCTTGAACCAAATAAGGTGTTCTAACAGTTTGTGAGAGAATCTGGCATTAAATTAATCTAATTTCCCAATGATATATTGTGTGTTTCTTTAACTATGCATGTGTCCTGTGATAGACCTCAATTAAATAGGACTAGGCAGATTCTATAAATTCATTATGATAACCATCCCAGTAATGCATGCCTAGATATGAGTTTAGGTCTAGTTAGACCTTTCTTCTTGTGGGGATCTATATCTTGTATGCATCGACTATATTCACTCCATAAGGAATGGATTATTGATCATTGGTTGAAAAAGGATACCAAATAACCATTAGATGGAACCCACTCCTCTCCTACAAAATAACATTTGTTGAAAAAACTGTATTTGTCTGACATTTTTTAGTCAGTCAAAGATGTGCTTCATTGATGTCAGCTATCAACCTCTAAACCCAAAAGCATTATGATTAGATAAAAATAAAAACAACTTATCAGCTGATAAATGATATTTGAAAGTAAAATGGTCTACCTTAAGAGGGGTGAAACTTGGATGATTAGGTGCAACAAATTCTCAACTTCGGCTAAAGTGGGTTTGGGCTCAAAGTTCTAAGTCTAGACTCTGGTCAAAAATTTAGTTTGTATCAGTATACTTTCATACAACATGGCTCAACCCCTTGGTTTAATGATGTATTTGATTTGGAAAATAGTAGACTCAAGTCACCCAGTGTTTATTGCTTGGTGTGTTCCCTTTTTTATTGGTTGAATACACTAGTTCCTATTCAGAATATCTTAGTTTCCTCATTTAACTGAATGTTTAGATTTGGCACTAATGACCTGAATGTTTCCTGACAATTTCAAAAGTTCTTGATAGAGTGGATCATAGTTAAATTGTGTTTTATGATGTCTACAAGGGATTTAGATATAAGTCAGGGAGATGATAATCATTGTTGGTGTTGGATTTCTCAGGATGACTTCAGGTAACCCAACAATCCATTCTTTCAATTTTTTGTTAATACTAACAAGAATACGGGTGTGTAAAGAAAAACCAATAACACAGTTTAGACTATGGAGTGCAGTTTCAAGGAGATAGTTGAACTGCTTGCAGTATGTAGACCTGATGTGTAAGGTCAATTTGACTGCAAATTTTTATCTCCCGGTACAACATATATTGTCTCATTTAAGCTTAAAATCCATGAATCTATCAATGGAATTAACCCTGAACCTTTTAATGAGGTAGATATTTGCACCTAGATTTGTTTAATTCATCTTGGTGTGTAATAGACCCAGGTTTAAGATGGATCTAGGCTAGTCTTAACTCAATTAGATTGTTTACAATCAATATAAAAAAGGAAAGAGATGTTGTTGATTGCATCTATAGAACAAATCCACTGCAATGGTATTAACAATTTGATGACTTTCCAACAAGCCACTTGCATCATGATGGTCAGTATTCCAGGTAATATGTTATTGAGGAAGATATGCCAATGCCACAAGACCACTGACATGAATAGCTAGGTCAAAAAAACTATAATAAATGACAAGAGATATGCTTTTGAAAAGTTACAGTTTGTAAGGTAATTATTTGGTTGGCAATTGATGGCATGTGAGTTACTATGAAAGGGCCTAATTTCCATGTAACTTGTCTTGAAAGGAAAATGATGTGAAAAGCATTAGCTTGCACATACAAACAAGTTTTATAATCACACCAAATAGGATTTTGAATGCCCTACCATATAGTTTCAATGCCCTTGTCTAGTTCGAAACCAGTATTATAACCTTGGCTAGTTCAAAACCCAGAAGAGGAACCACAATCACCCACATCCATCCGAATATCACGACCAACAATAGGAGCATCCCCTGGATTGGCCCATCTATCATCATCTAAAGTGTCCATATTACTCCCATGGCGTTCAAGTGTATAACTCCCACTTTGCTTCCTGGCAAGTCCTCTTGCAGTGCTTGTTAATGCATCACCCTCTCCTACATGGCTTGCAAGAGCCTAAAAATTTCCAAGTAATTCAATAATATCTGGACAATTAAAATGAATTTGTATATCTTTGCACTGATCCTTATTATTCAACAAAAAATATTGGATTAATTTTTGTCTCCTGAGCATTTAGTAACTTATATAGCTACTTGATTCACAGTAGTTGAAACCTCAACTGCATCTTCCCAGTCATCCACTTCTTTCGTGACTTGATCCTCGAGCTCCTTTGCAGAAATGTTGTTCTTGAAAACATCAGTTACTACTTCCTTGGATGTTTCTAGAGGGTTAAAATCTTCCTACTTCTCCTCTTAAACCTTACATACATCGTATAAATCACATGTGGGAGCTGCAGAATTTTCCTTACTTAAAAGTTCCTTCTTTTTCTTCCTCTTGTTGATAATTGTCTTGGAAGCATCACCAATGTTTGTAACATTGTTCTTGGAAAACGCATTGGAATAAATTGTGTTCTCCTTTTATGTCACTCTACCTACTAAATCTTGCTTACCTTCACTTTAAACAGGAAAAGAAGACACCTGAAGTTAAGCAACCATTGAACCAATATCAATATTGGTGTTGGATAAGTGACCCTTATCTTATGTGTCAATTTCCTTTACATTAGCAGCTGAACCTTCCCCAAGCACTTTAGCACTTTCATGGATAGCCATGCTTTTGCTTCTATATACAAAATATTATTTACAATCAACAGCTTTGTTACCAAATAAAAAAACAGATTTCTCCTCCAAAATAGCCATATCACCTTTGGGGAGCACTTCCACATCTTCCAATTGCAATTCCTGTCCAGCCACTTTTCCTGAATCTAATGTTGATTGCAAATATGTAACTAAGACTTCAACCTTTTTCTCTTTATACAAAATTTGATCAACCACCATTGTGCCATTTTCAAGTTTAACTTGTTGGCATGCCAATTCACTGTCATGCATTCCATTAATTTTTCTCTCCTTGGCATGCAAACTAGCTTTTTCTTTTCCAATAATAGAATTGGCAAAATAAGACACCTCTTTCTCTATCTCAACGTTAGTTGAAATTTTCAACACAGATGGGGTATCAGAAACCATCACAATCCCATGCTCCATATGGATAACATTTTCAATATCTTGCAAATGTTATAAACCCCAGCAATATGAATACAAGTCAAAGGGCTTCAGGGTGAAGAAATATTGTGTGACCCCAGCAAAGAAAAATAGCAGAAGCCTTAAGAAAGATCATGGGTAGTCTGGCTCATAGAAGTTTAACCAAGGGAAATTAGCTAAGAAGTTGTCTGTTTGCAAGCATGAGAAAGTTTCCTCTATATAGTATGGCACTGAACCTTCATCAGAAAAGGTTACAGGTTCATATAAATTTAATGTGAAGATAAACGGTACTACAACAATGAAATTGGATGGTGTGTCACTATCTACAAAGTTGCATTTAGAAAAAGAAAACAAGCTTAGACAAGTGTAAGTATTATATTAATTCAGTTGTGTTTCAAATTACAGTTTTTTCCTTTTGTTGTTATATTTAGATGCCCACTTATTAATGTTCATATTGTCCTTCATTTGTTTTTCTTATCATTTTGGATTATGTTACAGGTATGATGTTGCAAAAGAAGTAAAATTCAGAACTATGTCAAATGATTATGCCATTGCTACCTCATCTACATCTATGAAGCATCTTGTAGCAGCTGCACAAGCTAAGTGAGAACAAGCACATTCTGCAGCTTTGCCACATTCTGTTTCAATTGAAGAAACTGAGAATTCTATTCCATTTATTTCCAGTCCTTCACCAATCCGAGGGAGTAGTTCAGATCACAATTCACCACTCCAACTTCACTTATATGGTGAGGCAATTAAGGATACAAACAATGCCATTTACCATACAAAATCAATAAGTCCCAAAGTTAATGTGCAGCAGTGGGGTTTGCCAAATACGATGGATCTGGAATCTAGCGAAGAAAGTAAAATACGCTCAGAGCAAAAATCGGTTCGAGGGACACTTAGTGGGGATACAAAAGTAGCAATTTCCAGGGACACTTTTGAAGGAATGCTAGAGACGCTGTGAAGGACGAAGGAAAGTATTGGCAGAGCATCGTGCCATGCTATTGACTATGCAAAATATAGCCTTATTGATGAGGTAAGCTTGATATCTGTTATTTTCCAGTAGCTCATTTTATTTTTGCTTACTGTGGTTTTTTTACTTTTGGAAAATTAATGATGAAAATTGACAAGGATTAGAGTGAAGAATGAATATCTTGTATGTGGATCATTTTTGCATTCATAGTGACTTATGATAATCCTATACATTGGGTATGTTTCCCTCCATTAACTTATTTGTCAATGTCTTTTTAGTTAGAACTTGAAACCTCTTACATATGGATGTGGATACTATATCAAAAGACCAAACTGGTGTCTTCAACAAGATGCATAGTATCCCCTTCCATTTTGTGCTACCCAATGGTCTCTTGTTGGCCATGAGATTTACCTATCCTCCTTGGAATTGATTGTCTTGGATTGATTGAGCACAACAAAATATAGAAAGACTACATGATTACACTCACATTCTAATATATATAAAGTGTTTTTTCTGAACCACTCTACAATATTAGGATCTAGGTGAAACTATGCCACCTATTCTGCATGATGACTTGTATTGATTTAGAGGCCAAAGCAGGATCCATCTTGATGATAGATCTCATTTTCCTCTTGCTCAAATTCTGTCCTTTTTTGTTGAAATACTTTTTTAAGCTTCTGTTCTTTTTGTTGGTTTATGTGTGAGGACTTTTTGTTTTGATCTTGTTAATTGGTTGGGTTAGAGGCTTCAGTTAGATTAGGTTTTTAGCTTAATTATTGGGATGGTTTGGTTAAATTGGGGTTAGTATCTTGTTAAGGGTTTGTTTTTATTTAGGTAATAATGAAGATGGAAGTGGGGATGTCCATCCGTCGTCTGTATGCTGGTGTTGTTGATATAATTTGGAGACATACCCTTACATTTCCAAATCTTTGGACTATTAAGAATGCAGGAAACTTATTCCCATCCTAAGTTTTCCCTAAATTTTTTTACTGAGAGAAGCTAGGTGCATTATACTGCACAACATTGAAGAGATTGTAACTTTGTCCCATTTGTCCATCTGATTTGGTTGAATATAATATTTAATACAAAAGGATTAATAAATTGATAATAAATTTAATGTTGATTAACAAAAAATCTCTCTCAACTCTTTTTTTCCCAAGAATTAAATATTTATATTCAATATTTTAAGTGAAATCAAAATATACATCAATATCCCTAGAAATTCCTTGTAGCATGTATTTTGGTCCTTGTACAAAAAATGCAGCTCTGAAAATCACTTCATATGTCCTATGAGCAATTATGCACATTCTCCTAAGGTCCTTTGAAACATCATTTCTTCTCATAAAAAGATCCTTTTAGATCCACTTCTATTACAAAAACCAAAAATCAACAAGCTACTAAGATTCCACTGTCAGAATTCTACACTGGAAATAATTAATAAAGAGACAAGTCCATACTGGAAATCTGAGCCCCCTCTCAGAATTCCTAAATATTTAAGGACCCCTCGTGCATTGGCACAACCTCCTTAGAGCCGATCAACTCTTGTATTGAATTATCTTTATGTATTTATTATTGACAGAGGAATTCTCATCAAAATATTGTTTAATCTCCAGCACCATATTCATTATTGGAGCTATAATAGAATATTCTCAAATCTGCATCTGTTATGTGCCCAGTCCATCAGAAACTTGGAATATCTATAGACCTGCAAATTTTTACATTATTTTTCCTTTGCTACCTTCATTATAATTCAAAGGCCATAAAACTCAGCTCTACTATTTGTCCTTTGTTCTGTAGTATACTTCAAAAGAAAATAATGAAAAGAATTAATGTGCATAATGGACCCTCCCACGAACATTCTTGGATGACCTTGACAATATTTATTGTAGAAACCCCCAAGATTTTTCATGATCAATGCTAGATTTGGTTTCTCTAGAATTCTTTGAGATTTTTCTTTTAAAGGATTTCAACTACCTTTAAAGGAGGACCAGGTTTTATGGGTTTTCTGGGTTATATTTAGTTCCATTCCTTGAAAAATCATACTATTTTTCGAAAGCCACAAAGCAAGGCAAAACCTTGAAATCTTTTTCATATTTATCAGATATCCATTAGAAAAAAACAATCAACCAAATTTGACTGATCCCATTTATTTGTTCCAGAAATAGTTGTAATAATTCCTTCCAGGAAACATTAGATAAAGGAAAATAGACCAATACATGATCCATTGTTTCCTCACTACATTTACAAAAGATGCACCTGCCAGGGGCCTAAGACCATTCCAATTCCTTTTTTGTCCATTGTCCCATGCAAGCCAAAGAAATATCCTTGATTTGGGAGGACTTTCCAAATTCCTAACAATTTTACATCACCAAACTACTATTTCTTTTGACTGCAATTCCTCCACCCTTGATGAGTATCCCAGTTTGGTTGTATACTCACCTGTTTCTTTATTTTTAGACCATTTAATTATGTCATCTACATTTTCTCCTTGAAGTTTCAATGCTTCTGGTGATTTCCAATATTCAAACGATGCATTATATCCAATAGGAATTGCTATCTCTTTCAGAATTAATATTCCAAATTAATGAAGATCATTAATAAGAGCTTCTGGCATATCACATATTGAAAGAAGAGGAATTTAAAGCAATTTTTATTAGAAGGCATATTACTTGTGTGTGTATAAGCACACCAACGTAGATCCATCTTAACTTCAGATCTTTTAACCAAAGAGAGATTTTCATTTTAGTTTTTGGATCCCTCTCGGTGCCTAATAGACCTAAATTTAAGATGGATCTATGTTGGTTATGATATAGTTCTATCATTTGAAACAATTAGTGTAATTTGTACCTTTTTTTCTCCAAGGAAATCCTTGCAAGGAACCCAAGGGATGTTTTCCCATTTTTAAGGATGGAATACACAGTAAGCCTTTAGGAATAGACTAGTGCTCCTCACCCAAGGGGATTCAAACTGGGCACCTTCTAGCATGGGACTAGCCAAATGCCAAATAACATACATTGGGGGCCACTTAGAAATAGATGGGCTAACCTCTTGGGATATGTGTACTTTGTAGCTAACGGGTATTTAGATTATTATGTTATAGAAAATAGAAAGCACTCCATGGTATTCTTCTATCGTTGATTCTCGAGATGTAAAATATTCTCGTTGTCCCGAATCAGAGAAGGCATAGTTTCACTGCAAATTATGTTCCAAAATATTAAATCTCTTATTTATGATACATTTGATAAAGTCACATGGAGCACATATTAGGTTTTTCTATTTTCATGGAGTGATTTATTTATTGCCATTACTTTGGTGAATACCCTTTCTAAAAGATTGGGTCCAATTTCATAATGTTCAATGCAGTAAATCTACAATTTGAACACCTTATAATACATTGGATCACCATTGACATCTTAGTCCACTGGATGGGTGAGTGATTGGAAGGTGTGCAAGTATGTTTATGTTGACTTCAATCTAAATGCTAGAAATGATAAAATATATATATTACATAAAAGTCGCTATGATGTTTTGTCCATTGTGTTACAATCATCAAAACCCTGTTTTGACAATACAATATCTTGATCCATGCAATCAATGTCCAAACCCCACAGGTACATGTAATTCTTCTAATTGGGTTTTTTATTTATTTTAATGTTCATGCTGCTAGTTCATATGTTGTCAGCTTTTAATTTTCTGATTCATGTCGTAGGAAATCCATGCAATGGATGGAGTCTGCTCGATTTTCTGAGACTATTCTAATAAAATCTTGCATCCGAGTAACTAATCATGCTTGACCTTTACATAAATTCTTTGGGAACCTACCATTTTTTTACTAATTTAGTTGGCTTCTTTTAGAGTATTAGTGAGCTATGACTAATCGCTTGAGATATTAGCAATTATCCATGGGGACATGTCCTCGAGGGTTGGGAATCTATTTCCCGTGTTTCCTGCATCCCCGGGAAGGAGGAACGGTGGGAGAAACATTTTTGTGTTCATATTTGGGTGAATCTCAGAGAAAGGCAGACATAAATGTTTTCCCCTGCTGCGAACCTCGTATATTCATGGGAAAAATTGGAGGGGACTTCTTGACGTCCCTTATAAAACTTTGAAACTCTTGGATGTCTCTCACGAAACTCCGAAACTCCTTGATTGAGTATTTTTTACTCTTATCAAGGAGTCAATATAAGAGTATTTTTTAAACAATCTTATTTTACTATTTAGTATCTTAATGTCTTTGACTTTAGTGTTTAATAATTTTGAATTTATTGCAATATCTATTTAAAATTTAAATATATATTAAATCTATAGATTCAACAAACCTACAGAGCTCCAAAACACATTTATTTGTTGTTACTTTGTGTGTTGTACAGTGGCATTATCATAATCAAGCAAACTGAGTGTCTTCCTGGGTGGCATAATATTCTTCTTTTTAACTACCAACTTGAGGTCAATTGGATGCATAACTATATGTTTCAGAGTCTAATTGTGAATTTCCAAGCATACATCTACATGATCTTGATTACATCATAGGATTTGAAGTGGTTAGCATATGTCTAAAGAAGGTCAAAGCCATACGATTTGAAGTGGTTAGCATATATCTAAATAAGGTCAGAGCCATTCAGACTAATTTCTTAGGTCTCTCGAGTCAGAAACAATGTTGGGATTATTAGTCTCTTCTTAGTAGTCTTGGTGTTAATATTGCCCCTTTCCCCAATTCTTAAAGGGTTGTAGCTCAATGGTAGAATGCTTTATTTACAAGCAGAAGGTTGAAGGTTTGATTCCTTCATGCCCTAATGATATTGCAATATTGATGTTTTAAATAAAATATATTTTATTATGATTTATTATGGCTACGAGGGGGGTTCTAAACTGACTTCATATGTCACTACGAGGGGGGTTCAAAACTACCCTTGTATATAACAATGAGGGGGGTTCAAAACCCCCCCTGTAATTTTATATGAGGGGGGTTCATAACCTCCTCCAAAGGTTTGTAAAGATTTTTAGAGGGGGTTTTGAACTGCCTCCATAGGTACCTACGAGGGGGGTTTATAACCTCCCCCAAAGGTATCTAAATATGTTTTAGGGGGGTTTCGAACCACCTCTGTAGGAACCTATGAGGGGGGTTTATAACCACCCCCAAAGGTTT
>LPNX010004477.1:54877-157154 GCA_001517045.1 Pseudotsuga menziesii | reverse complement strand
ATATACACACACAGAATTTTACTTGGTGTTTATACATCTCAAATGGTGAATGTATTTTACATGAGTTTTATGTGTCTTTAAATGTTTATTTACAATAGACCATGTTTGATTTCATTGTCATGAATGGGCAATATGCCAATCTAGGATGTAATTAGCTAACGAGTCAGCAACTACATTATGTTCCCTAGGGATATGCCTATAAGTGATGGTTTCAAATGATCTTTCTAGCAAACGTACCCGCCAGAAGAGACGAAGAAGCACAGGGTTTCTAATGGCATAGACATTGTTCAGATGATAAACCACAAGTTGTGAGTCCATCAAGACTACCGGATTGTGAACATCTTGGGAGGCAGCTTCAGTCAGAATATCGATGACTAATTGATACTCAGCGATGTTATTAGTAGCAGGACCTATACAAACTGCTCCTGAACTGACCAAATCTTTAGCCAAGGAATAAAGGACCCAAGCAGCTAAGGTAAGATTCAAGGTGTGGAGGAAAGCACCATCAACGAAGCCGTAGAAATCCATTTGCATGACCAAGACATGGGATAAATAGATGCAGACACTAAACTCAAAACCATCTTGAAAATACTAAAAGCACACCGAAAGCCAATAAATATACATATATACAAGATACTATCCAAGAAAGATATAGGCATAGTACCTTTTCAGGTACAACCCATTGCGAGGTTGCCCCAAAGGGATTCCATCGTAGTCAACGAGCTCGTAGGTATTCTCTAAAACCTTAGAAATAACAAAAGGTCCGTACCACATGGATTCGAACTTACCCTTCCCTAGTTTGTCATATCTATGGTCATAAGTAAAAACTAGGTCACCCTCATTAAAGGCACGAGGTTGGACGGATTTATCATACTGCGCCTTGTCTTGTTTCTTATGTGCCTCATTAGCCAAGGTAGCATCTCTCCTATTCTCGTCAAGGCTATTCAAGTACAAAAATATTTCTTCCTCTATGGAAGTGTCTGGGAGAAGTTTGATGGAAAGTTGTAAAGATGGAATCTGACACTAAATCGGTAAGACAGCTTCGAGTCCATAGACAAGTTGGAATGGTGTGAAACTAGTGGTTGTTTTCACTGAAGTCCGATAAGCCCAAAGAGCGAAGAAAAGAACGTGGTGCCATTTGGATTTATGATCTCCAACCATTCAATGAAGCATAGTTTTTAAAACTTTGTTAATGGCCTCTACTTGACCTTTAGCTTGTGGATAATATGGCATAGATTTTTCATGGCAAAAACCTAGCTTGGAACTTAGTTTCTCCATCATTTGATTATGGAAATGTGATCTTTGATTAGTAATGATAGACTGCGGGACTCCAAATCTTCCTATAATATGATTGAACAGGAAGAGAGCGGTAGTCTTACCATCTTCTGCATATGTAGGCATGGCCTCAGCCTATTTTGTGAAATAGTCAACAGCTACGATGATGTAACCATGCCCCCGGTTGAGGTAGGCTTAAAATGCATAAATTCAATCCCCCATTTGGAAAATGGGCCAACGGCAATGATGGAGTGTAGTGGAGCAGGATGAGTGTGCTTTTTGGGATAAAAGTATTGACAAGGTCGACATTTCTTAATAGCCTCATGACAGTCTTTGAATACGGAAGGCCAAAAATAGCCAACGTGGAGGATTTTATGGGTTGTAGCCATCCCAGATAAATGACTTCCACATGCTCCAGAGTGGCAATCATTCAACACATGTTCAGCCTCCTCATGGGTGAGGTGTCGCCGGAGAATAGAATCAATCGCACATCTATACAAGGTATCATTCAGGATGAGGTAGTATTTTGCGTGGTGACAGATACGGCAGCAATCGTCGCGGGATAAGTGCGACTAAAACTGTTATGTTTGGAGATAAACAAGAAAATATCCATACCATGGATCGGTAGTGCTGATTAGGAACAGGAATTCATCCGAAAATGAATCACTGGGCTCAGATTTTGTCAAAGCACAGGGAAGATCACACATGAACTCAGTAAACACCGAGGATTTCATTAATGTGGCTTTGGAAAATTCCAGATCAAAATCCTGAAGTATGACTATCCATTGGGATTACTTGCCCCCAAGCACTTGACGAGTCAAGATGTAATACATAGGGTTCTGGTCTACCAATATGGTGGTTGTGCGGAGCAAAATGTAGTGACAAAATTTTTGTACAGCAATGACCATGGCCAATGCTAACTTTTCCACATGTGAATAGCAAGTTTCGGAATCTATAAGATTCTTACTAGCGTAGTAAATCATGTGCTCCTGACCATTGGGATTTTACTACACCAAAACCATAGTGATGGTAGAGCAGAGGCAGCAATATAGAGGAGAAATTCCTTTGAATAATATGGGGGGTGTATCATAGGTGAATGAGTCAGATCATGTTTAATATTATCAAAGGTGCATTGGGCTTGGTCATCCTAGAAGAACGGGGTGTTCTTCTTGAGGAGACGCATATAACCATGTGTTTTCTTTGCAAAATTGCACACGAAACAACAGACAAAGTTTGCCTTCCCTTGCAAAACTTTGGAGTTCAAGAAGATTAGTTGGGGCTGGTAGAGCTAAAATGGCGGCAATTTTCAAAGGATCAATCCGGATTCCATCTTTGGAGACCACAAAACCTAGCAAACGTCCCGTTTCAACGCAGAAAACACATTTATGCGTATTGATCTGTATATTATAATGACAACATCTCAGGAATATCTCTCTAAGATGACCAGGGTGGTCCTACCGTCGCTATGAATGAGAAAGGAGATCGTCAAGGTACAGTTCAACAATATGTTTAATATCATGAAACGCATAGGGCATCGCACGCTGGAATGTGGCTCCAGCATTTTTCAAGACAAAAGGTAACTTCTTATATGCAAAGGTTCCCCATGGGAAAATGAATTCCATCTTGTGCTGATCGATGGGTAATATCTCAATCTGATTATAGACAGAGAAGCCATCCATAAATGAGAAGATGAAACTTCCAGCATGGTTGTCGATAATCTGATCGATGTGTGGAATAGGAAATTTTTCCTTGGGACAAGCTTTATTCAAATCCCTAAAGTCGATACAGACTCTAATAGTGCCCTGCTTTTTATTGACAGGGACAACGTTCAATACCCATTCTGTTAGGGGTACGGGATAAATAAACTCATCTTTGAGGAGTTTCTCAATTTCGGCTTTAATAGTTGCAGCCTTCCAAGGATGGACTTGCCTTAGTTTTTTCCTAACAGTTTTGGCCGTGGCATAGGTTTTAATCTCATGGACCACAATGGATGGGTCAATCCCCGACATCTCTTCATAGGACCAAGAAAAAATATCACGAAATTCTTTGAAAATGCCTTGTATGCTTCAGATTCATCTACCGAGCAGTTATGCCCAACATGAACATGCTCGATGGTATCAAGATTGGCTGATATGTAAATCGGATTCGTCTGATTAATGTTGCAAAGGTTTCCTTCAGAATCTGTGTCTTGCAACAATATGGGACTCTGGGGTACGTTGACAATATCAGTACGAAACAAGGATGTATAATCATGGTTAACCAGACTGGTGTTGGGGAGGAACATGGATCTATGATGGTGATCCTCCCAAATGGACTCATCCGTATTCATGATCTCCATAATGGACTCGTCAGAAGGAAAAGTCTCGGAGAGATAATCTAGAATAGGAAAAGAAGGTTCTAACCAATACGGTAAATGGTAAGGGTCCGAAGCCACTATATGAAGGTCATCAATGTGATCATCAAAAAATGTTTGAATGGTGTCATACATTGCTTCATGTGAACTCAACGAGGTGGACTCAACAACTTGTTTACCCTTAGGCTCACAATGAAATGAGGCGATCATGTGGACTGTCGCGGTATCTGTGTTAGGAGGAGTGGATGGAAAAATCCCCATAAGGGATGAATCCTTCAACATGCCTACCCCAATCAAATGATAAGGAGGAGGGGACTGGCCTAGCATGGGGATGTTATTAGCCATGGAGGTAGTAACATCCGTCATGCAGAAATCAACCTGGTCAATGGTAACAATTCTCCCTAGATGCAGAAATTGGACTGTTTGAAATACTGTTGAAGCGACAGCAGTCATGGCATAGAACCAATTTCTTTCTATAAGGAGGTTGTAATCTAACGGGGCATCTACCATTTCTACTTGAATGGAAATGGTCTTGCCCCCAAGCTCAATCGCTAGGGCTTATATGATACCATGGGGCTGGAAACCCCATTTGTTAAAGGCCTTAAGAGTCGTAGGTGATGTTACAAGCTCAGGAGAGCCAAGAGCTTTCCAACAAGACAAAGACAAAACCGAGGTCGAAGCTCCTTCATCTAGTACCATTCGAAAAACTTTCTTTCCAACTACTTTCGTAATGATCTGAGAAGCAAGTTTATGAGGTAACCTAGACTTCTAGTTCTCAACATTGAAATGAATCAAATTAGTATTATCTGGGTCTAAAGCTCCTAATGTTGTTAACAAGTTTTTGCGTTGTTTAGGACAACTTTGGAGTACTTCTAAGGTAGACATTGCACAATATTCCTGAGCAAGATCTTCAACTACATTATAAAATTGAGCAGCTCGGGTATTAGGGTTAAACACAGCCTTCTGAAGAGTACTCTTGGGCGGACGCAAAATCATGTCGAAAGTAGGCTTCTCGATGGATAGGAAGACAGTAGACGAGGATTCAGGGGAAATAGTAGAGGGAGATTTTCCTAACGAAGAATGATCTTCTTTCTTGTCTGCAGGTTTTTCATAATTCTGGCTTCGAGTTTGCAGATTAATGGTATCCGAGGACATCATATGAATTTCCTCTGACAAACTAGAGTTACCCTGATTAGACATGTGGTCTATCAGTTGTTGTTGAGAGAGAAAAGGATCCGTGAGTACTGTGGGTGTAGGATTTGACTTCAAAAATTGGAAGATATCATCCCGACGGGGACACTCTTTTGAGAAATGGTCACCTCCACATAGCAGACATGGATATTTTGCCTTTCTTTTCTCTTTATCGTTATCATTGTTGGTTGGCATTGGATTCTCCTGTTGGTTTCTGGGTTTTTTATTCTTATTTTTACCCTTCTTTTTATTATTGCCCGAGATTTGAGTACTTTAAATAGAATTGACCTCGGCAGAAACCTTAGGAGTCGAAGTAGGGGTGGCAGTCTGGGGTTGCTTGGTAGGTTTTGCTGCTGACGGAGACTGGATTGAACCAACAATCCCATCAACAGGTACTTCTGCTGGTGGCTTTGTAGGATCCGTGCTTGGGCGAGGAGCTTGAGGAATCAAGTCATAAAGAGTTCCAGATGGGGAATAGACCAAGTCTAGATACTAGGCTCGACTAATAGCCTGCTCTTCAGTAACGGCACCTCCCATAGCCACATCTCGGGCAATTGGAGGCAACAAAGATTTGGTAAACCAATCAGCTAATAACTGATCCAGAATAGGGGCCGTAATAAGCCTTCTCCACCTTCTCCATTCATGGATATGATCGAATATGTGGGTGGAGGTGTTCTGTCGAAGAGAGGTTAAGAGATTAGTACCCATTTCATAACGGATAGGGAGCTGAAGGTGTGTAAGAAACATGGTTTCCAATAAGCCAAACTCCACAAACAAATGTTGTGGGAGTTCAATGTACCACTTCGTGGCTGTACCGGTCAAAGTTCACTGAAAGAGTCGTAACCGAAATGAATCATCCATGAGGGAGTTTGAAAAACACCACAAATGGAATGTCATGACATGTTTTTTTGGATCATCTCCCTGCTTTCTGTCAAACTTCGGGATGTCCGATGGTAACTTTACCGGAATGGGAGGCCATGAGGGATTTTGTCAAATGGGTTCATTAATCAACTTGGATAAGTCAAGTAAATCCAAAGTTGCTAAGAAAGGTAACTGATGGTTAGGTGGCACATACTGGTAATATTGATATGGAATATAATTACCAGTAGGACCGTAAGTGGACTGATATACAGGTTTTTGTGAGGAAGAACTAACGGAAAATCCGCCCGCAGGGGGTTGATTTCTGGGATCAGGACCGGTAGGACCACTAGGGCCTCCGGGAGGAGGACCATTGGCACCACCAAGACCACTGGGACCACCAGGAGGCGGACCACCAAACCCTCCAAGGCTGCTGGTAGGTAAACCTCCAGTGCCTCTGAAACCACTAGGAGGAGGGCCACCGGACCCTCCAAGGCCATTAGGAGGAAATCCACCAGGCCCCCCAGGACCATTAGGACCAAAAGGAGGAAAAATACCAGGCCCTCTAGGACCACTAGGACCATAAAGAGGAAAGCCACCAAGCCCTCCAGGGGTAGGACCTCCATAAGGCGGTCTTCCAGCACCTCCTGCAGTATGTATAGGTATCCCCTCCATAGCTGACATGTAGGGCCAGTTAGGTTGCCCCCATGGTGTAAAAGTATTACTAGGGTATGGAATTCCAGCATAAGGCATTCATGTAGGATTGGGTGGATAATTAATGTTCCCTACAAGTATTTGATAACCATAACCTCCAGAAGATTGAATGGTTGCAGGTTGTGCCCCCAAGGGCTGACCTAAACTAGATGGGGGATTAACCACATTAGTATGGGTGGGAGGGACATAAAATGTAGATGGTTCTATATTAGAGGTATGTCCTTGACTAGGTACAATTCCGGTGCCAGATATCGTAGGTCATGGAAGGTAATGACGACACAGGAATTGAAGGTTGGGTCCCAGGTGCAGAAGACCTGGGAATATTGGGAACAGACATAACATGGGAGGTGGTGGGGTTGGTATTTTGACCTGGGTTGTGTGGTGTTACTATGCAATCTATAATCAGTTCAATGGGTCTCCTATAATTGGCAAGTGAATGGTATCCCATGGGAACATATGTGGAACGTGCTGGTGGTGTGCCCAATATGTCATCTATTTTTCTTTCAATCTCCAGTGCACGGAGAATGGTTGTGTGGTATTGTCTACATTCTTCTTCATCCAGAGAAACTTATCCATAAGGGTTTACATGGGTGCTATATGAGGCAATGGCCTGTCCTATAGAGGTATCCCAAAATGGAGCATTGGGACCATAATCCAGACGGGTAGTATCATCAACATGACCTTCTTCGGGAGAATGGGATGAGGTATTTCCCTGAGAAGGTTGTTGGACCAAGGGAGGCGAGTGTGAAGAATATGGTCCTCCACTTTCTACAACCACATTATCTCCCACCTGGGACGTGGTATTGATCCGTCGGACCTCAACTTCTGTGCATTAAAAGTTTGTGTTAAAAAAAAAATATTGCGTTCAGCAGGTGAATTAATGGAACAGCATTAACAGAAATTGAATGCTGAAAACAGATGGAAAACAAAACTGATAAACAGATATAAAAGAAACATGGAATCAGAGAGTCACAAAATAAAATTTGATAACGGAGTTCACCCCCTTCACTGGGCTACGTCTCTGGGTCCCTCTCCAATGGGTACCGATCCAATTAATCTCTTAAAAATGGTACAAAATGGTTCTGGAAACAACTTCAGCAACTATAAATAGAATGTTGTACCAATTCTTTAATACCTTTCTCTGGGAATTACAATCAGCCTTCATAAGGCAAAGAAATCCAAAGTATGACAGAGAATGTCAACTTCCACAGTAACAGCATAATAGAGAAACGATGTACTGCGCTCTGAACGAACTGAGTCTCTCCCCCTCCAACGGTGGCCAGCATCCTCTATTTAAGCACTTAGCGAGAGGATCCATAACGGACCATAGCTGTTCTCTTCTTTATCAATGTTACAATCATATGTTAAAACTGAACCATGCAATTCGGCCAAATCAATGCCTAAGCGTTATGGTACCACGACGTTCCATATTCTCGAAACGTTGCAACCAACTCCACGCACATATGTTGACTCACAACACGTTGCAATGACCATTATGCACATATGTTGCACCATACCATAGCGTCACACGTAATGTAACCGTTTGATGTCACCACTATCTTCACAATGTCACAGCAAGTGCGATGTATGTCGCAACAAGTGTGATATGTTTGTCACAGCAAAGGTGATATGTCTGTCGTAGCAGGTGCGATGTATGTCGCAGCAGGTGCAATGTATGTCGCAGCAAGTGTGATATGTCTGTCACAGCAAAGGTGATATGTATGTCGCAGCAGGTGCGACGTATGTCGCAGCAAGTGTGATATGTATGTCACAGCAAGTGCGATATGTCTGTCGCAATAGTGTGTTTAGGATATGAGTTACAAACATATGTTATGTTCTTTGAACCATAGATTAATAACCCTTGTACCATATTGGATCAGTGTAATTTTAGAAGATGAATAATCCTCTGGATCATTCCTCCCCATTGGAGAGCTTTTGGACCACCAAAATCCTGAATCATTCTGCAAGTAAGTGAGGGTACAGCTCCCTCACTTTTCCAATCTCCATCCATCTTGCTTTTCTAGGATGCATGCCTTTAAGCCCCACTCGAAGGTACTCAGCATTCCCCCTTCGTGAAGTCCTTACATTTCTATCAAGAATAACATCATCCCGCAACTCATTCATATATTCAGGTGCCATATCATCAACTGAAGGAATCAGCATGATAATTTCCTCATCCATGATCATAGGAGGCTCATACAATTTAAGATTCTCAACATTGACAACTGAATAAATTTGCATGTATGGAGGTAAATTCAAGCGAAAAGCATTAGTACTGATCTTTTGCAAGATCTCAAAAGGACCATACTGGATAGGTTTAAGCTTTTTACCTTCACCTTTCATTCTTTCTTTGGTGATATGTAACCAAACTCTGTCACCAACCTGAAATTGATGATCAACTCGATGCTTATCATGCCTGGATTTGTACCTTGCCTGGCTCTTCTCCAACTATTCCTGAACTTCCTGCTGCACCGCTTGGATTCTCTGAATGAATCTTAGAGCTTTACCTGCATCATGATGTCCATACACTACATCTTTTCCAAAAGAGAAGTCCATCGGTGTTTTTGGCAGATAACCAAAACAAGTTTCAAAAGGAGATATTTTCATGGAAGAATGAATGGCATGATTGTAAGCATGTTGTATATACTGCAACTGCTCATCCCAAAGTTTAGGGTGTTTACTACAATATCCTTTGAGCAGCTGAATCACTGTCCTGTTCACTACCTCTGTTTGCCCATCGGTCTGTGGATGAAAATCTGTACTTTTCTTCAGTTTAGTATCCATAAGCTCCCATAAAGTTGACAAGAATTCTCCCAAGAACTGGGAGTCCCGATCAGATATAATAGACATGGGTAGCCCAAAATGTACCCAAACGTTCTGAAAGAATAGGTGAGTTGTTTGTTCAACGGTGATCTATTTGTTACATGGCATTAATATACACATTTTGTTGAATCTATCCACAACAACATATACGTAATCATGCCATTTTCTAGACATAGGTAGTCCCCCTACAAAGTCCATAGAAATGCTTTCCCAAGGACGAGAAGAAACTAGAAGAGGTGTGTACAAACCCAATTTCCTATTGCTAGGCTTACTTGTTGCGCACATAACACAACCTCTTATGTATTTAGCTACAGTTTCTTGCATTTGAGGCCAATAACAGTGATTCTGCAATAATGACAGTGTTTTACTTACTCCAAAATGTGCTGCAATCAATGAACTATGTGCTTCTCGAATCACATGCACTCTCTCTTTCTATGGAATACAGAGTTTACCGAGATGATACAAGAGTTGATTATGCACATAATAGTTCTCTTCCTGTTTACCATGTATTAGTGATGAATATACTTTCTTAAAATCTTTATCTTCTGCATACTGTTCAATATAACTTTCATGTGTTAATGAACTGTTTTGAAGAATGATTGAAGCATTTGTAGGAGGCCTTGATAACATGTCTACTACCTTATTATGAATTCCCTTTTTGTACTTAATTACGAGATTAAACTGTTGTAAGAATCCCATCCATCTTAAATGCCTACTTTGTTGTACTTTAGTTTGAGATTGTAAATATTGAAGTGGCTGATGATCAGTATGTATGACTGTTTCTTTTCCCATTATATAATGTTTCCACTTCTTCACACTCTATACTAAAGCATAAAATTATTTTTCATAAGTCGGATAGTTACTCACCGCAGTAGAGAACGTTTCTGAATGGTAACAGACTGGCTTCCTCCCTTGCATCAAAATGGCTCCCATGGCAAACCCGCTGGAATCGGTCTCGATCTCAAATGGTTGCTGAAAATATGGCAACGTCAGAACTGGTGCTGTGCTAATCCTTTCCTTCAAAGTATTGAAGGCTCTCTGATGCTTGCCTCCCCACTGGAAAATTTCTTTAACACTTGTCAACGCATGTAATGGAGCAGCAATGGGGGAAAACCCAGAAATGAATTTCCTCCAATACTGAACCGCACCCAGAAAACTTCTGATTTCAGTAATGGTGTTAAGCCGTGGCCAATTTACAATGACAGCAACCTTGGCTAGTTCCACTCGCAAGTGGCCTCCACCAATAATATGGCCCAGATATACTAAAGAAGTTTTAGCAAATTCACATTTAGACATTTTTACATAAAGCTTTTCCTTCCTCGGTACATCTAAAACTTTATTCATATGTACTATATGCTCTTCCCAGGTTTTGTTAAACACTAGGATATCATCCAGATATACAATTACAAAATCATCAATGAATGGTCGAAAGACATCATTCATGACCCGCATGAAAGTAGCAGGTGCGTTACAAAGCCCGAAGGGCATAACAAGCCATTCATACAAACCCTATTTTGTTTTAAATGATGTTTTCCAGGCATCATTCTCAGCAACACGGATTTTATGATACCCACTACGCAGATACAATTTAGTAAAGTAAATTGCATGTTTCAACTGATCAAGCAAATCATCAATGCGAGGAAGAGGATACATGTTTTTAATGGTGATTTTGTTAAGGGCCCTGTAGTCGATACACATTCTCCACGACCCATCCTTCTTCGGAACCAAGACTATAGGAGAGCCACAAGGAGAAGTGCTGGGCCAGATGACCCCCTTCTCAATCAGCTCCTTTACCTGCTTCTTGATCTCCTCATTCTGCATTACAGACATCCGGTACATGGCTCTGTTTGGGAGTGGCACATCCTGCTGCAAATGTATCTCATGCTGAATCTCTCTTTTTGGTGGTAACCCTTTCGAATCTTGAAACAAATCATCATACTCAGAAATTATTTCAATCAGTTGGATTTATGTTTAGGTTCACATCCTTCAAAATATTTAGAGATCTCATCATTTTTCACCTTAACCATCATTAACACAAAATTCTTACTAGCATTTACCAACCTCTTCATTTGTCCTGCAGAGGCTATGGCTAGATTGGTTTTTGTATTATGTGCTCGTACAATATATTCTATACTATCTTTAAAAAGATGATACTTATTCTGCTCTCTATAAAATACTGCTTTCCGGTCATAAAAATATGGACTCCCAAGTACAATTCCACAAATTTCAAGTGGTACTACATCTAGTTCTACCTCATCCATGAACTTTTCAGTAATTGCAAACTTCAATACACATTTTTTTGTAACTTGTAACTGTGTATCATTAGTAACCCAACCAAGAGGATAGGGTTTTTCATGAGGCATAGTAACTAAATGCAATTTCTTAACCACTTCTTCTGATATCAGATTTACTTGTGAACCACTATCAAACAATGTATCAATCTTTGTGTGATTTGTAATGACACGAACATGAAACAGTGCACTTCTATTTTTATCATTTTTCTTAGAAGTAGATGGCATATTTGTACTTGTACTTGAACTTGCATCAATGGGAAGTGAGGTACTTTTATTCTTACCCTGGATTCCGACGGCTGTAACCTTTGTTTCATCACCCGAGTCGGATCCTAAGTCTTGAATAATAGCTGTTGTAGCTTTGGATTTTCCTTTATCTTTGTTTCCTCTATACTTCTTTGGCCTTAACTCTGGATGAAGTTTCCAACACTTAGAGACATCATGTCCCTTCTGACAATGCGAACATGTAGGCGTTTCACCCTCTTCTTTAACAGTAGCCATCTTCTTTTTCCCCTTCGATTTGCTATCAGTTTTAAAGGATTTCTTTACAAAAGCATCATTAGCATGCTTACCCCTAGCTTCTAAATGTGTAGCTTGAACACATACATCATCCAAGGTACTGGGGTTAAACATTAACAAGGTATGTCGCAGATAAGAATGCATACAACCAATGTACTTAAGAAGATTTTCCTGTGTATCCAATGCAACATTCAATGCAATAGCCCTCTTTCTAAATTCATGAGTATATTCTTGAATGCTTTGTCCTTTAGCTTGTCTAAACATTTTCCAACTCATTATTAATTGTTGCATGTGACCTAAAGGATAAAATTGCTTTCTTAATACTTCAATCAATTCATTCCAAACTGAAATAATTTTACCATTCTTTCGAAGATCTTGTTGAATCTTGCTCTCCCACCAAGTAAGAGCCATTCCACTCATTCTCAAAGTGGCCAATTGAATCCTGGAAGGGTCATCAGTAATGCCCTGCACCCTGCAATATACTTCAAGCTGCTTGATCCAATTGTCTAACTTTTCAGCATCTAAATCTCCATTATAAATAGGTAATTCAAATTTCACATCCAATTTGAAATAAGGCATATTAGGACTTGAATGAGAAGTATGAGAAGAAGATAAAGTTTGATGGGTTTCAAGAGGATCACCATCACTTCCTACTCCTTTACCTTTTTCTTCCTTCTTCATTTCTGCATCTCTGGATGAAGATCCTTCTTCTTTCTTCTTCCTTTCTGCTCGCTCATCGAGTAGAATTTCCATCATGGATTTCATGCTCATAAAAGCCTCCAAAAACTCAGTTTCTGACATAACAGGTTTTTCCAGTTCTGTATGCCCTTCTTCTTCCCCTCGTGGACAAGACATAGTTCTTGAGAATGTTCTCCTTGAGCCAATCTCAGGATCTACTTCAACTAATTATCCTTCACCAAGCTTTAACCTGGACCTTGTAAGCATTCACAAACTTGCACAAGCAATTAACCTACTTTGACACCATAACATGATCTGTCGGACCTCAACTTGTGTGCATTAAAAGTTTGTGTTAAAAAAAAAAGATTGCGTTCAGCAGGTGAATTAATGGAACAACATTAACAGAAATTAAATGCTGAAAACAGATGGAAAACAAAACTGATAAACAGATATAAAAGAAACACAGAATCAGAGAGTCACAAAATAGAAGTTGATAACAGATTTCACCCCCTTCACTGGGCTACGTCTCCGGGTCCCTCTCCAATGGGTACCGATCCAATTAATCTCTTAAAAATGGTACAAAATGGTTCTAGAAACAACTTCAACAACTGTAAATAGAATGTTGTACAAATTCTTTAAGACCTTTCTCTGGGAATTACAATCATCCTTCGTAAGGCAAAGAAATCCAAAGTATGACAGAGAATGTCGACTTCCACAGTAACAGCATTGAAACACTTTACAGCAAACTCTTCGAGCTTCGCATAACAGAGAAATGATGTACTGTGCTCTGAACGAATTGAGTCTCTCCCCCTCCAACAGTGGCTAGCCTCCTCTATGTAAGCACTTAGAGAGAGAAGCCATAACAGACCACAGCCGTTCTCTTCTTTATCAACGTTACAATCATATGTTAAAACTGAACCATGCAATTCGGCCAAATCGTTGCCCAAGCGTTATGGTACCACGATGTTCCATATTCTCAAAACGTTGCAACCAACTCCACGTACATATGTTGACTCACAACATGTTGCAATGACTGTTATGCACATATGTTGCACCATACCATAGCGTCACACGTAATGTAACCATTTGATGTCACCACTATCTTCACAATGTCATAGCAAGTGCGATGTATGTAGCAGCAAATGTGATATGTCTGTCACAGCAAAGGAGATATGTCTGTCGTAGCAGGTGCGACGTATGTCACAACAAGTGTGATATGTCTGTCACAGCAAAGGCGATATGTATGTCGCAGCAGGTGCGACGTATGTTGCAGCAAGTGTGATATTTCTGTCACAGCAATTGCGATATGTCTGTCGCAGTAGTGTGTTTAGAATATGAGTTACAAACATATGTTATGTTCTTTGAACCATAGATTAATAACCCTTGTACCATATTGGATCAGTGTAATTTTAGAAGATGAATAATCCTTCGGATTAGGTAGCAGCTCCTTGTTCGATAGCTTCCATTGGATTTTCTCCTGAACTAGGAATAAAATTGGGTGGCAAGCCCCATACTCTTCTGGATTGTCTTAACTCAGCCAGTTTGTACAGTTCCTATCTAACCTAGGGTCTGAAAAACTAGAAAACACACCAAAAAATTTCCCTACACAGGCTATAAGTCAAACAAGCACACTTAAAATGATAGGAGGAGTTCAGATAGTCAGGTCTCTCACCAGGATTGTCAAGAAGGCGTCACTCGCAATATACCTCTAGGGTACGTGTGTAGTAATCTCCCTGAATGTTATTTTTGGTGTATGGCTCCAAGCAAGACATCCAAAGGTATTTTCTCCGATGGATAAGGTATCCTAGTGGGGTCTCCCGATATACTCAAGGTACGTGGGAGCTTGAATCGGTAGTAGTGATGTCTAATGCATAATAGTACACAAGGGGTCTTCTTATATACAATTGAGTACATGAAGTACCTTTCTATATACCTCAAGGGTACGTGGAAGGCCGTTCGATATACCGATGGTACATGGAAGAACCGCGCGAGTCCCAGGAAGTAATGCGAACAAATAACGACATCTCCTACGCTTAACGACGCCTGAACACGTCTCTAACCTATCACTCCAATTGCTATGTAAATTTTAACCTATAACTACCATTAATTTTAAAGTGGATGGTTAGGTGAATTCATGGTGTTTTGACAAAAAAAGTAAAACCATGCAATATGCGTATGCAAATATTTCACTTTACCGTTCAGTATGCCTACCTACAGGAGGGAAAGAGAGTATTTTATTTTGTTTTAGAACCAAAAAATATTTCCAAACACCAATCTTGAACACAAAATCAAAGACAAGCAACACTTTCCAAACTGATTTCTCTTTTCTGAAAGCAATAATAAGGGAAAGAATCTATTTTCCTAAAATAAAAACAAGAAGCACACTACATGCATATGCACTCTATTTTCAATTTTTCTTAAAACATAGGAAAATCTAACTTAAAACTACCATATTTTTATTTTGATGAGATAGTACTAAATGCAGAAGAGACAAAAGAACATAAAGAGCCTGAAAGCTTGTAAATCCAATCAGAGATCCGATATCCAATGCTCAATGATGATAACCTAATCTCAGTCAAAAAATTTCTTTTTTAAAGGAAGAAAAAGAAGTTCTCTATGCAAACAAGAAATGAAACTTAGACGCTAATCAAATGTATTTCTTTCAATCTATATAACAAAGATGAAAATAGATCTTACTAACACCCTAGCTTTTCAAAAAATAACAAGTCCTTTCATAAACACAACCAACAAGCACAAAAGTGAATGAACAATCAATAAGCCTAAACTAGCTTTTGAATTTTCCAATCAAACCAATCTTTAAACCATAAAATTCCAAACCATAAGCATCAGATTCTAACACACAAGCCTGACAGTGCAGGGCTGAAAGTAACTCAACTCATTTTTTTGCAAAAAAAAGAGCAAAAAGAGGTCTTGGAATGATTCCTACTTGGCACCGCGTTACACAGGTCTTGATAGAGAGGTTCTGGATCAGCACCGCTTCTCACCAACAGGACTTAGGTGGTGGCACCGCATGCTGCTAACTGGGTTCAGGCGGTGGCATCGCTTCTCGCCAACTGCATAAGCGCGGTTCCCTATGTAAATCCAAAACATCAAGGAGAACAATAGATCAAGTCAGAAAAAGACCAGATCAAGGTAAAAATTGATAGATTGAGAATAAAAAGAGCATAAAAGGTCTAAATAATTCAGATCTAGAAGTTTCAAACCAAAATCCACTGAGTTAGATAGCAGATCTAACTGAAGAGAGTTGGAGAAGGAGCCTGGATTCAGACAAGAGTTGAAGAACTGAGGAAGATCATATCAACTGATACGTATATTCACTCCCCAGCGGAGTTGCCAGATTTGTAAGCAGGAATATTTCACCTTCTGCAAACAAAAGTTGTTCCTCTGGTCTGAATGGTTTAGATCTAGAACAAATGACCGACAAAGGATGAAGACCCTCCTTGGATGTCGTAGATACCTAGAATGTCGCTTCGATAGTAAACCTATGTACCTGCAATCAGCTTAAAAACGCAAACACATCAAAGCTACCAGAACATAATCCACTGATCCATGTTAGTGACTAAGGAATCTAACAACATTTAAATGCGAAATCAAAACAACAGTAATGTGGGACGGAAATCAGCTTTGCATTAAGATGAATGGATAAGTTTACAATTAATCCTTAGTGTTGACATGCATCTCCATGAAACCAACACTTCATTGCCATAAGCTCCAACTTTACTCTCTATGCTCTTAAATGGCTTGGGCCAAGTGGTCAATCCAACAACATAACAATACCTCTATGGTTCCCCCCTCAACCATGGACATGAGCTTGTATTTATAAGGCTCAATGGATAGGAATGGTTGAGAGATTTGTGGATGAGGTGGCCTCCAAGATCCAATGATGGGGGATCTCAAGCTCAATTGACCCACAATGTTAGGGATAAGAGAGGACACAAGGCTCATGATCTAGAAGCCTCGAGAAACCTCTCTTTTTTTCCATTTTACCTAGGGTACTGCCTTTTTCCTCTTATGACAGAGCGGAAAGGAAAATATGTAAGTCAAGGATCTTATCACATGGTGATGACAGGATTTTGGTATAACAACAACGTTGTAGGAAAAAATAAAAATAGGTAAAAAGGCCATTACATGTTTTTTTCTAGAAATATTGGAGGAATATAGCATATGTTTGTGCTAAATGATGAAAATAACGATATTGAAAGTTGCAAGTTGCACCTTGAGACTCATGTGTCATGTCAATTTAAATATGTATATATCCATCTGTCAATTTAAAGGTCATTGTATCTTTCCAAGTGCAAGGGAAAGGGAAAAGAACGTTCATGTGATAATAGAGGAAAACATTCTTTTAGAAAAGACAAGTATTGAGATGTTTAAATATTGTATGGAGATGACATGATAGCCTTGATGGTTAAGGTTTAATCCCACAAAAAACACATATTTTAAAAAATTGTAAATTTGGAGTTGCCTATAGCTATGAGTGTAGTGGGGATTAAGCTTCTACAAAATATCTTGTCATAATATGATGCAAAATACCCATTTTGTTCTACTCTGGATTCTGCAAAATATCATGTCATAATTGTTGGAGCCGGTATTTTTGAACGCAAGGATAAATATCAAACATCACTTCATGGAAATCAAATTAAAGATCAGACATCACTGCATGGTAATCAACCTTAACATTTGTGGCAGTGTTAATGGTTAGATATTCATGTATCTCATATTATTGATTTGTATCCTTGTTGTATCTTAGGCTACTATCAATTTGCATTTGTTGATATTGATGGTTGTTGTGTAGCTTGTGTGCCTTGCAGAAATAGTGATTATCCACAATAGCTAATCTCTAGCATACTCTAATTAGTGTGTGGTATCTCATTTTGATGGATAATGTTTGGTTTTGTTTTGATGGATAGTAATGATCATCCCATTAAGATGTTTCTTGGGTTACTCATACCAATTATACATGAAAATTTGTTGGTGTAGTGTAATGAAAAAGATATTTCAACAACATATATAGAAATCTAATTATTTTTCTATTAGTATAGATGAAAATGTTTGTTAATTGGGTCTTTCCTAATCCATTGTGTGAAGGAGTGTAGTATCCTACCCACCCAACATCAATTCAACTCCTTAGTAGGTAACTTCATTTTCAAACATGAAAATGTTTTACATGAATTGAGAGAGGCGTCAGTGATGCAACTTTAAACAATACAAATCCGATTAAAAAACACACCAAACTTTACCTGAAAGGCATAGGTGTGTTGTTTCTTCAATTGGTAGATTTAATTCTCTAATCTATCATGGATCAATACATGGGTAAATAAATAGTGATTATGACTTCTACCTCAAAGACAGATCTTTGTAATGGGGCTCACATTCACAGATAGGTGAGCTCTTTCATTGTGGTCACACTTAGTTCATGTTTTATGTTCTATCTTGAATTACCATCAATATATCATTGGGATTATTTTTTATTCTTCCAGCTATGCCAAAGTTCCATTCTTAGGAAGTGTGGGGATTTATTTGAATAATTGTGAGGGAGTAAAATTTACATGACAGTTAGATTCAATGATATACTCTATATTATTGTATCCAATACTAGGAATCACCAATGATTACCAAGACTATGAATGATTGATCTCTATCAAGAAAAATGCTATAGACCAACAACCACTAAATTTTGTGTTGCATCAACACATACTATAGGATCTACACTCCAATGTATCTAGATTAATCATAGCCAAATATACCCAAGTGTATCTTGAGTAATCATCTAAAAAATGAAAGCATATATTCCTTCCCTCATGGGTGACTTTTGATTCGTCATTGACCATATATTTGTCTTTTATTGCCAGATATAATATATAGGTTTGATGTTATGAATTTTTTTCCATATCTTTCCTTTTCATTTTGACAGAATGAAACTAATGACTAGTGGTAAGTCCAATGACTCTGGTTATTTATATTTTACGTCATCAAATATTCATGGCAAAGATTAAATCATTAGGTGAAGGGCTCCCGGTACAGAGAAAGAATATTTGTGTTAGTGGTGAATTACAATGTATGTCACAATATGTTCTCACATTGTACAGTATTTGTGGTTGTGTGATATTGTATGCATTTTTTACCATAATGCAAGGAAAATGAATATTGTTCAATGTGAGAACATATCGCTGCATATATTAATTGTAAATGCAACTAACTGTAGTCAAGTAACTAATGTTTCAAATCCTAGGTCTTCCAAACATGTTTCAACACTAAGACATGAACAATTGCATGGTGTAACCCATGGTAAGACATAAAAAAAGTAATCTCAATGTAATAAGGGATGATTGATTATTCATGCATATAAGAGATCATTAATACTTCATGCATACATGGGAACTTCAATATTGTGCATATGTTATAAGCATCAATGTTTTTTGTATATCAAAGAGCATTGTTTCTACAACAAAGGGGACCACAGAACTAGTGAAATTGCATGCATTGAACCCATTGTGCACCTAAGTTGACATATCACACATATTCTTCATTTTATCATGAAGCATATGTTGGATACCAATGAGTGAATCTCACATATAAAAGCTCAATATTAAAGATCATATATTGTATCTATTTTCTATATTTGATGCATCTTATAACATTGTATTAGATCCAAGTAAAAAAATGTTGGAGCTAGTGATTCAACCTTTGAGATTATTGGATGATGAAGGCAATGCAAGATAATTTTAAACATAATTTTCATCTCTTGCAACGTTAACATTCCCAAAGGTCCCTATGTTAAAGTTGACATATGTAGTAACATTAAATAGTAGGAGTAAAGAAATAGGATAATTAACAAATTAGACAAAAACTCATCAAACAATATCAGTAAAAGAGGAAACCAACAGTTTTGGTTCAGATCTTCCTTATACTTAGATATTTTTCCATATCATACCTTTCCTTTTAAAGGACAAGTCACTAAAGAACAATGGACATAACTTGGAGAGAGAAAATAGGTTGTAGTATGGTAATGTTAGACTAATACATACTTCAATTTGCTTAAACAAAACAGCCCATCATTGAGAATAAAAACTTTAAACTCCTGCTACAATGACAGTCTTGGGACAGTGACAACCTTCATGCATAGTTGTAGCAGTTTCAAGGATTAGGGCATCTTCCAAACATGTTCAGTAGGTCATTTCCAACTATAGTAGGCTAAACATAGTCAATGTAGCATTAGCAAGCTCAACAAATATTACGACCCAATCTTAGCGTCCCATAAGAAGTCATGGTCCATGTTTAGCAGCCTAATTAGCTACAAAAATTTCACAACCCAATGATAATGTTCATGGCCCAACCTAATGCATGCTAAAATAGTCACAACCTTGTCCTGGGCATGCTCAAAATAGTCACAACCCAGTATAAATAGTGATGAAATAGCTTAGGTATCTTACAACAACCATAGCATAGCTCTGGTAGATTTACAATAGCCACAAATAATCCCTAGTAGGATTACAAGGGTCACATCCCAACACCGGAAATTAGAGTATTTATCTCATCCCAGTAAAACAACCTTATGGCATCCCTACCACCTATAGTAAGAGTCATGACATAGATCTAGAAGCCAACAAGGATCAAGACACATATCTATCAACCCACAAGAATCAAGACACAGATCTAGCAGCCAGTAACATGTTACGGATCAATACAAGCACCCAAACGCAGGTAACGTATCATTCCAAGCAGCCCTAAACCAACCGTGGCTAAGCTAGGAATCCCTAAACTAGGTCACGATTTAGTCCTCGTGATCATGGTCGATCCGGGCACCATAAAATAGGTATAGGAAGCCTTGAATTTGTCTCATGTTCCCATTAGAGGTTGGTTTGTTTTTACAAAGTTCTAGGTGTGCATCTAATTCTAGGTGAGGCCCTACTCATCCATGTGTGCCTTTACTTTCAGATGTTTCTTAGCATTTATGCATTTACACTAGGTCTTGAAGTGGTCTTCCATAATAAAAAGTTGGGAGTCTAGATTGTCCATATTTTTAACTCTGTCAAATTTGGGGATGGAATGATTTCTATTCAACTTGAAGGACCAATGGAAAATTGGGATTCCTATAGGTGTATTAGGTTTTTGAAGAAGCACATCGTGTTGCAAGGTATAATTATGTGGTAGCAAGAAAAAGGAACATAGTGAACATATTTTGATTCATGTGGCATGTAATTCAACATGTTACTACCACTATCCATCAAGTTACTCTAACAAGGATTGGTTGTAATGAATTTTTTTCTCTTATCTTTACTCTATCTAGCATTGAGTGAGGGTGGATTCTTGATATTCATTGAAGTGTCTAGAAGAATTTCAAGGAGCCATGGCATACAAAAAGACAGTTTGTGCCAATTTGATATCAAAAGTCCCAAAATATCATAAAACAAATGTGAAAAATACTAAATAAGATAATATAATTTATTATTATCCAACAAATAACAACAAAGGTATGTCAATGGGATTAAAAGAGTACAAGCAATATAGGTACAGTGCGAGAGTGAAAAAGCAAGTCATAACATGATATTGAAAGAAGGAAAACATAAAGAACTAATTGTCTAGCTAAAAGTTAAATGGTTGACTAAGAGGAGATATAAGGTCTAGTTCAAGTGCAAGAAATATTCTAGAAACTAGTGAGTGTCAATTATTAAAAAGGCAATCTCAAGACATGGTGTAGCTAGATCTAGTTGTTGGGGATAGGTAAGGAGGCCTCAATACATGCTCTTCATCATAGTCATCAATAAGTATGAAAGGGCCAATTCATTATTGAATGATATCCTTGTTGGCATTGGAAATCCTAGCCATGAGTGGATGGTGGGGTCAATATATGCTCCTTTTCATAGTTAGAAATCATTGTGAAAAGGCTAATGCACTAGCAGATGATATCCTCCTTGTAGTGGTAAGGGCTAACTAAGAGGACATACCTACAAGATCCTAGGGGGATCACAAGAGTGAGGAATCCCAAGTATATTACCATCCAAGGTTGTGGGAACTAAAATCCATATGGAAGAATAGTTGTGAAAAGAAAAACAACTTGCAATCATGAATTGCAAATAGTGTCACGTACCCATACCCCGACTACCATGCGAAATTAAAATTTTTATTAAAGAACCATGGTTATTCTTTTGAAACATAGGGAATGGTCGTGAAAACACTCTTCACATTCATACTTAGTCTCAGGAACCACTGTAACAGTCATTTCACCATTGAAATATCCAATCTGCGACCGAAAATTCCTTTTATGCATTGAACCTATCCTTCCTCCCTCCGCCTTCTGCCTTCTGCTACGGAATCAGGAATCAGAAACATAGCATGCAACAAATTCCTTCAAATCGCTTTCTGCCACCTTTCACCCTTATGCCTTGCGCCTTCGGAACTCAAAAATAAAAAAACGTAACTTTTTATGAAATACTTTATCCACATTTCTGCCTTCTGCCTTTCCTACCACTAGTGCGGAACTCGGGAATTGAAAAACCAACAAACGATGAAAACCTTTATCCACGTTTCCTCCTTCCACATTCCTCCTTTCCACCCTCCAGTGCAGAACTCGGGAATCATAAACTTAATTTTTTACCTTAAAGGATTTTTTCCATTTTCCTCATCCCTCCTTTTGCCTTCCGTAGGTGTATTCCACGGTGCCAAAAATACACTTTTGCATTGGAATTTCCTGCTCTTTTTCTGCTTTCGACTTCCGCCTTTTGTAGGAATATTCTGGGAATCAAAAATCCAATATTCTTCCTCGTCGTTTCTCATGTTTTCCGACTTCCATAGGCACATACCAAAGTGCGAAAAACCAACATCCTACTCTGTTTCAACTTCTCTCTTCCACCTTCCGCAGGCATATTTTGGGGTGCGGAAACACTGAAGTAAGATTCCTTCTAACTCTATTAATCAGGCTTCTAGCCTCCATGATCATAAACATAATGCATTGAAACACACAAGGCATATATGGATGCAAATGTAGGCACATTTAACAACAGTAAACTCTACTGAAATCACTAACAAGCATTCATCATATTTAGAATATTCATAAACAAATACATTGCAGAAATAACACAACAGAACACTTATCTTTGAAGATGAAGTTGTCCCGCAACTAGCTATGTCATTGAAACATTCCACCCAACCATAGTCCATTTTTGTTCATTAATATCTCAGCACAATTTCCACCCCCGAGCTAGGCATGACTTCCACAAGGAACTAGGGAACAACAAACTCACACACGGCCAGATCACAAAACACACAATCAAGCCAACACACAGTTCGGTTTATCATATTGGCCAACCAAGCCAACACACAGTTGGGTTTATCAAGATGCAGGAAAACAAGCCAAACAAATGGTTTTCACAGGCTACTCATCCAAGCCTACTAACAGTTGGGTTTCATAGAATATTCACAGTCAAGCCAACATTTACATTGAGGACCAACCAAGCCAACAGATGGATTTCACAGGCCACTTAGCCAAGCCATCTCACTGCTGGATTTCATAGGATATTCATCCAAGCCAGCATTCACAGTTGTGTTTATCAGGCTGTAAACCAAAGGATTTCACACATGTCCAAATGCACAACAAGACATAGCCAAGCCAACTACCAGTTGGGTTTATCAGGATGCTTAGCCAAGCCAATATCCAATTGGGTTTCATAGGCTTCCTAGCCAAGCTAATATATAATTGGGTTTCACAGGATCTCATCCAATCCAAACTCCTTTAGGTTTCATAGGCTACTAAGGCAGTGAAAAGGTAGAATGACTAATCTAGTGGCTCATTCAAGAGTTAGAGATACCTCCACAATATCTATCTAGCCTGGAATCCACAATACCTACACACCATACACAAGTAATCATCCCTTTCTCTGCTCCACAATCCCTCGGGCTATGCCTTCCCTTCCAGTTCTCTTCGGGTTTTGCATAGAATATTTACCATCCACTATTATCTTTTTGTGAGGCTCCTCTATGTGCTAGGTTTATCAAGCCCATTCCTTATCTCTTCCACTACTAAGTCTTGCATATAGTTTAGACCCAAACCAGGGTGCACATCACAACAAACCATAGGGAGACACAGCAACATAGGCTTCACTCTATAACACAGAGAAACAAGGTCTCATACCACTCTGCAATTCAGGATAACACTTGAAACACAAAAACCAAGGTCTAGGAAAAGTAAAATACTTGCAGAAACACCGCAGGATGCTGAACAACACTGTCACATAGCAAAAAACGTTGTAGAACAACTTGTCCATGACTCAGGAGAGTGAACAACGCATGAATGAACGAAAAATTATCCACGACGACGTTGAGGAACAACAAAACCTTCCCTAACTAAGGAAATATGTACTGCCATGCATCACGTGATTCCTTGCGTTAGAAGCAAGAATGACGCTTCCCATACATCAAGCTACAGGCTACAGGAAAGCTCAGTCATGAAATCTACTACCATGCCTTGCTCTGCCTAAGACATTAACTGCCTCAACCGATCTTCTGGAAGAATTAAATTATTGAGGTTAGAGGAAAAAAAGCTATATGAGGGTTTATGGGTTTCCCCATTGACATCTGGTCTCACCCTATGGCTCAGGAGTTTGACTAACTCCCCTCCTTATTCCTTGTGAAATCATGCCCCCATCTATTTCACGTTGCAGTGCATAGCTAATTGTGGTATTTTATTAAATTGTATAATTACAGGATATTCCAAAATGTGTTTTGCTTGACTAGCACTATAACCATAGGTGTCAACCTTGGACACCTATACACAAAACACCAAATCGATGGCAGGTCCTTGGCCTTGAGATCCTCGCTATAATTTACATACACTATATACATCATGTACAATTTCAATATCATGGGGTCAAAACCGGGGTGTTACATTCCCCTCCCCCTTCATTAGAATTATCCTTGATGCTTTACAAAATTGAACAAAATTGGATATGCCAATCGCATGGAATCCTCCAACTCCCACGTAGTCTCGTCTGGACCATAGTGCTTCCATTGAACCTTTACCTATCTAGCGGCTCGATTCTAGAGCACTCTGACCATCCTTTCGAGGATGCATAATGGTTCTATTTGGAACTCTCCCTCAGGTTCCACCTATATCACATCCCAATTTATCACATGGTTAGGATCATGTACATATTTCTTAAGCAAAGAAACATGAAAAACATTATGAGCTCTAGTGCTAGCAGGAAATGCAATTCTATATGCAATTGGGCCTATTATTTCAAGCACTTCAAATGACCCACAATAGCTATGTGACAGCTTGGCACAACTTTCAATATTCAAGGAATTCTTCATTTCCCTCACTCTGAGGTGAACATGATCCCCAACACTGAACTCTCTGTGCACTCTATGCTTATTTGCATAGTTTTTTGTCTATATTAGGCTTCCTTCAAGTTCTTCCTGATCTTAGCAACCTCTTTCTCCATTTCCTTGAGCAATTATGGACCAAGAAAAATCTTGTTCATTGTATTATCCCAAGTCACTAGTGTCCTACACCTTCTTCCATTCAAGGATTCATATGGACTCATTCCCAATGATGCTTGTTGTCCATTGTTATATGCAAACTCTACCAAGTGTAAATAATCTTCCCACTTGGATGGTCTATCCATAACATACTTGTGAAGCATGACTTCGAGCACTTGATTCACTCTCTCAATCTATCCATGAGCTTGAGGATGGTAAGCAGTGCTGAAGTTCAACTTGGTACCCAAATCTGCAAACAAACCCTTCCAAAAATTGGAAGTAAATTTGGGATACCTATCAGAGATTATTGCCTTAGGAAATCCATGCAATCTGAAAATCTCCTTCATGAAGATTTTTGCAATGGCATAAGTCTTATATTTGGACTTAACCGGTATAAAATGTGATTCCTTTGTCAACTTTTCCACTACAACCATGATGGAATCATGTTGTCTCCAAGTCATTGGAAATCATGTGATCAAATCCATGGAAATAACTTCCCATTTCCATTCTGGGACTGGAAAAGGATGCAATAACCATGCTAGGTGTTGATGTTAACCATTCACCTGCTGACATTTCATGCACTTAGAAATATACTCAGAAATGTCCTTTTTCATTTGTGTCCAAAAATACTGCTTTCTGGTCATAGCAATTGTCTTATGATATCCTGGGTGACCCAAATATGGAACTGGATGGATTTCATCCATAACAATTCTCCTCAAGTCTAGAACATTTGGAATATAAATTATGTTGTTATAAGTAAGAATTCCATATTCTTCCAATTTATATCCCTCATGCTTCTTTTCAGGACTTTGTTGCTGCAACTTGTCCTTGATCTGCACAAACATTTCATCTTCAGCAGTATGATTAACAATATGTTTTCTCCAATTTGATTAGAAAATACTAAGAGATGCCACGTGCATTTCATGCACCTTCCTTCTGAGTGCATCAACCACTTTATTTTCTTTTCCTTTTATGTGTTATATTTCAAAATCAAACTCACATAAGAACTCCATCCATCTAACTTGCCTAGCATTTAAACTAGGCTGATCAAACAAGTATTTCAGACCACAATGGTCTGTCCTTAGCTCAAAATTTGTTCCCATCAAGTAATTCCTCCACATATTGAGAGTGTGTACTATGGCTGCAAGTTCTAGATCATGAGTAGTATAGTTCTTCTCATGTTCCTTCAACTTTCTTGACTCATAACATACCATGTGGTTGTGTTGCATAAGAACTCCTCCAAGTCCTTGATTACATGCATCAGTACACACCACAAAGTCCTTTTCTAGGCCTACAATATTCAATATTGGTGCACTTGTAAGAATATTCTTCAACTACTGGAAGCTCTCCTCGCATCTTGGTGTCCATTCAAACTTTATCCCTTTCTTTTGCAAAGAAGCGATCGAATGTGCAACCTTGGAGAATCCTTCAATGAACCTCCTGTAGTATCCTGCAAGTCCCATGAAATATCTCACATCTATCACATTTATTAGGGTTGGCCAATTCATAATGGCCTCAATCTTCTCAGGGACCACCGATATTCCTTCCTCTGAGATAATGTGACCCAAATAATGAATTCTATCTTTATAGAAGTCACATTTTCTCAACTTTTCATACAACTTATGCTCCCTTAACAATTGCAATGTCAGTCTCAGATATTCTTCATTCTCTACCTCATTCTTAGAATAAACAAGAATGTCATCAAGGAAAATAAGAACAAACTTGTCAAGATACCTGCTGAAAACACTATTCATAAGGAACATAAATGTAGCTGATGCATTTGTGAGACCAAATGGTACCACTACAAACTCATAGTTTCCATATATTTTTTTGAAGGTTGTCTTATGAATATATTCATCTTTGATTCTTACCTGATGGTAACAAGACCTCAAGTCAATCTTGGAGAATACCTTTTCTCCTTTCATTTGATAAAAAAGGTCATCAATTCGAGGTAAAGGGTATTTATTCTTCAGAGTGAATTTATTCAACTGTCTATAATCAATACACAACCTGATATTTATTTTTCACAAACAGAATTGGTTCTCCCCAAGGGGACACACTTGGCCCGATATACTTATTTTCCAACAACTCTTGTAGCTGCATCTTCAGCTCTAGCAATTCTGGTATGCTCATCCTGTAAGGTGTCTTCAACATTGGTGCTGCTCCTGGCATAAGTTCAATTGTAAAATCAATGTCCCTCTTTGGAATAATCCCTGGAATTTCATCAAGAAAAACATCCTTAAATTCCTGCAACAAATGAAAGTCCTCCAACCTAGGAGTTTCATTCTAAGATGCCTCCAAAACATGGGCTGCATATAATTTACAACCTTTCCTACCGAACTTATTTAGCTGCATTACTGAAATATGCCTAACAGAAATAACCTTTGGAATTCCCCTTACAACCCTTGGATTTCCTTCTTCATACATGCATTCAATATTGTTATTATAATAGTCAAGCTTAACTCTATGCACTTCCAACCAATCCATTCCAATGAGAATATCATAGGAACCAAGTGGCAGAACATTCAAGTATGCACAAGTGACTGATCCATCCATCTCTAATGGACATTTCTCTACAACTTCGCTAACTTTTCTCTTGGTTCTAGTGGCTAGTTGAACTAACCATGTTTTTTATGCTTTAACTTCTTAAAAGCACAAATATCAACTACCCTAGGAGTGATATAAGTGTGAGTAAATCCAGGGTCAATCAAAACAGAAACATATTGCTCAGCAATCATACCTGCAACTTCAACCACAGTTCATTGATGATCTTCCTAGTGGTCCTCTAGCGCTGCATAAATTCTAGGGGCAGTCCTTGCTACTTGACTCACTGTTTCAGCTTTTTGAATGTTGTGATCTTTCCTTACATACCCATTCTCCAGTGGACAGTTCCCGCACATATGGTTTTCTCCACATCTACAGCATTGGAGAGGTTCTCTGATCTCTTTTCGATTTCTTGACCTATCATCCATCACTCTGGTTGGCTTAGCCACATATTGTGATGGTAGTCTCTGCTGATTTCGGAAGTGAAAAGTTTTGAAACATTTCTTCCTCTGGTCACACTTCTCATTCTTCTTGTCCTTCCATGCCTTATTGTAATTAGGTTTTCCTTTGTTCTGATCATAGAAATACTTATCCTTCCTGATAGCCTCTTCTAGAGTTCTAGGTTAATCAAATTCAATCATGTATTTGTAAGACTGAGGTAATCCACTTAGAAAATGTTGAATTTTCACTCTATCATATCTGATCTACCTAACATACCTCAACATCTCCAAGAATTTTTTTCCATACTCTTCCATGGTCAATTGTCCCAATTTCAACTCATGGAACTCCTTAATATTGTCATCATTGTACCTGTTAGAGAGGTGTGTCTCCTTTAAATAATTATTAATATGTTTCCACACAATATTTATGTCATTGATCTTCCTCACTTCCCTGAGGTGCTCCCACCATATGGATGATCTTCCATTCAAATTGAAGATGGATACTCTTGCCTTCATATTTTCATAGTAGTCTTGGACATGGAAATATTTCTTCATCCCAAGAAGCTGACCTTCAACTTCTTGACCAGTATTTACCTCACAATTCAAGGTGGGAATCCTTTCCTTCTTAAATTCATCACGTGAATTGTTTCGGTAACTCCTCTTCCTATTTTACTAGTGGGATGAAGAGCTTGAACCCCCAGTGGATCCTTCAGAGTCAGATGACCCACTAGAAGACCTCTTTCTTCTTCTGGAACTAATTTTACTTCCTTTTGGATTAGCTTCCCGATGTCCATATTTCATCTGCCTTTGGATATCTATCAAACTCTGCAACATGGCTACATTCAGTTGATTCTGCTCTTCCTGAGCCTTAATCATCCTTTCATTATCCTATTTGTAACTCTGCATCTCCACCCTTAGGCTTCTCATGATGGCTGCAATATTTGGAGGAGTATCTTGATATCTCCTTCCATTAGACTATGTTTTAGAATTTCCAACTCAGACGTTTTCCCCCATGCATCTTCCCCTTTCCCATAGGAATCATGTGCATCATCCATGCTGTAGGTCCTCATGGCTGAGCCAAAACCCACTTTTCCAATCTGCACTAAGACTCTGCAAAAATGTGTTAATAAACACCATTGTTAGACAATCTCAGAATTCAAAATCACTTACCGACTTTTCACTGCAAAATTGGAAACTAATCGCCACAATGAAGATTAAGATCAATGGACAATGTTGATCCCCAAATAGATCAATGTTCGACAGCAATTTCACTGGGAGAAGTAGCGCAGACAAAGAAAATTTTCTTTTTGTGCAATAGGGAATGTGCGTAAATGACGTGTCCTCTCCCCATTGGATATCCTGCTTCGAATATCGGAGGTATGAAAGTCACTTTATGGAGTGTGAAATATTTATGTAATTGGGTTCACCATCAATTTGAAGACCACTTTTTAACGAGCGCTTCCTGAGAAATTTGGTCAGGTTAGATAGATTTAGCGGTTCTGCTAAATAGCACTCTACCTTGCTATAGTTTTCTTTCTGCAACTATTTAACTTTTCCCATTTACGCCCAATGTTGTAACCATTAGCTCTGATACCACAATGTCAGTAACCATACCCTAACTTGCTTGCGGAATTAAAACTTTTCTTAAAGAAGTATGGTTCTTATTTTGAAACACAAGGCATGGCCATGGAAACACTCTTCACATTCATACTTAGGCTCGGGAACTACTATAATAGTCGTTCCACCATTGACAGATCCAATCTGCGATCGAAAATTCCTTTTCCGCACTGAACCTATCCTTTCGCCCTCTGCCTTCCGCATTCCCCTTTCTGCCTTCCACTGCGGAATCGAGAATCAGAAACATAACGTGCGACGGATTCATTCAAATCAATTTCCACCTTCCTCCTTCCGCCTTTGGAACTCGAAAATGTAAATTTTGACGAAATACTTTATCCATGTTTTTGCCTTCCGCCTTCTGCCCTTCAATGTAGAACTCGGGAATCAGCAAACCAACAAATGACAGAAACCTTTATCCACGTTTCTTCCTTCCACATTCCACCTTTCCACCTTCCAATGTGGAACTCGAGAATCGGAAACATAACTTTTTTCCTTAACATTTTTCCCATTTTCCTACTCCCGTATTTTGCCTTCCGTAGGAGGATTCTGGGGTGCGAAAAATACACTTTTTCCTTGGAATTTCCAGCTCTTTTTCTGATTCCAACTTCCACCTTTCGCGGGAAGATTTCGGGAATCAAAAATCCAACATTGTGCCTTGTATTTTCTCATGTTTCCACCTTCTGCAAACGGATCCTAGAGTGCGGAAAACCAACATCCTGCTCTGTTTCAACTTCTCTCTTCTGCCTCCCTCCTTCCGCAGGTGGATTTTGGGGTGCAGAAACACTGAAGTCAGATGCCTTCAGACTCTGTTAATGAGGCTTATAGCCTCCATGATCATAAACAGAATGCATTGAAACACACAAGGCATATATGGATGCAAATGCAGGCACATTTAACAACAGTAAACTCTACTGAAATCATTAACAAGCATTCATCATCATTCAGCATATTCATAAACAAATACATTGCAGAAATAAAACAATAAAATACTTATCTTTGAAGATGAAGTTGTCCCGCAACTAGCTATGTCGCTACAATGTTCCACCCAACCATAGCTCATTTGTGTTCATTAATCTCTTAACATAATTTCCACCCCTGATATGGGCATGACTTCCACAAGGAACTAGGGAACAATAGACTCACACACAGCCAGATCACAACACACATAGTCAAGTTAAGACACAGTTGGGTTTATCAGGCTGCAGGAAAACAAGCCAAACAGATGGGTTTCACAGGATACTCAGCCAAGCCAGCTAATAGTTGGGTTTCACAGACTATTCACATTCAAGCCAACATTTACATTAAGGACCATCCAAGCCAACAAATGCGTTTCACAGGCCACTCATCCAAGCCATCTCACTATTGGGTTTTAGAGGCTATTCAACCAAGCCAGCATTCACAGTTGGGTTTATCAGGTTGTCCAACCAAGGATTTCAAACATGGCCAAATGCACAACAAGACACAACCAATCCAACTACCAATTGGGTTTATCAGGCTACTTAGCCAAGCCAATATCCAATTGGGTTTCATGGGCTTCCCAGCCAAGCCAATATACAATTCGGTTTCACAAGCTGTCAGCCAAGCCAATCTCCTTTGGGTTTCATAGGATGCTAAGGCACTATAAAGGTAGAATGACTAAGCTATTGGCTCATTCAAGAGCTAGGGACACCTCCACAAGATCTATCTGGCCTGCCATCCACAATACCTACACACCCAACACAAGGAAGCATACCCTTCTCTGCTCCACAGTCCCTCGGGCTATTCCTTCCCTTCTAGTGCTCTTTAGGGTGTGCATAGAAGATTCATAAGCCACTCTTATCTTTTTGTGAGGCTCCTCTCTGCAATAGGTTTATCAATCCCATTCCTCATCTCTTCAACTCCTAATTCTTGCATACAGTTTAGACCCAAACTAGGGTGCACATCACAGAAAACCACAGGGAGACACAACAACACAGGATTCACTCTGTAACACAGAGAAACGAGGTCTCATACCACTCTGAAGTTCAGGATAACGCTTGCAACACAGCAACTAAGGTCTTAGAAAAGGAAAATACTTGCGAAAACACTGCAGGATGTTGAACCAGAGTGTCACATAGGAAAAAAACACTTCTAAAAAACTCATCTACGAGTCAGGAGAGTGAACAACGTGTGAATGAATGAAAAATGATCAAGAATTGCACTAAGGAACAACAAAACCTTCCCCTAATGAGGAAAGACGAACTGGCGTGCATCATGTGCTTCCTTGTTTTAGAATAAAGAATGTTGCTTCCCATACTAGAGGTTGTAGGCTACAGGCTGCATGAAAGCTCAGTCACAAAATCGTATGCCATGCCTTTCTCTTCCCAAAATATTAACTACCTCAACCGATCTTCTGGAAGAATTAAATGATTAAGGACATAGGACAAAAATTTAGTTGAGGGTTTATGGGTTTCCCCATTGACATCTGGTCTCATCCTATGTCTCAAGAGTTTGACTAACTCCCCTCCCTATTCCTTGTGAAATCATGCCCCATCTCTTTCACGTTGCAATGCATAGCTAGTTGTGGTATTTTATTAAATTGTATAATTACAGGATATTCCAAAATGTGTTGTGCTTGAATAGCACTATAACCATAGGTGTCAACCTTGGTCACCTATACACAAAACACCAAATCGATGGCAAGGCCTTGGCCTTGAGCTCCTCGCCATGATTTACATACAATATATACATCATGTACAATTTCAATACCATGGGGTCAGCTATACGACCGTCTGTAAAGTATTTTAGGTTGGTTATTCGACGATTTTTTCATCAGATATCATTCCTTTTGTGAAATATTGGGGGTTGAATATCCTGCAAGTATGTCGTAGAATATCTGACAACTCTGTCGTAGATTATCCCATGTCTATGTGTCGCATATCCGACTTGTATATTAATACATTTGTGGTCGGATATCCGACGAGCCCATATTTATGTCAAGGATCCAAAGAAAATCAACCGACGTTTATAAAATCTGAGGCTTGTCGGATTATCGATAGATTGATGTTGAAAATCAGACATATATGTCGTCGGATTTTGGGTTCAGATTTCATGTGTTTGATATAAGCATATTGTTTTACTTAGTGTTTATTTCATTAATTTGTTCTTGTATTCCATTCTCATTGATCTTGATGTATTATAAATGTTGGTCCAATGGATCTTCCAATTTGGTTTTATTATTTTTCCCAATACACATAATTAATCAAGCATGGCACAACAATAGCCGACACCAACAAGGATTCCACGAGATTATGTTTAAATTTGGTATGATCCTCCTACCTTTGGTGGTCAATGACTATCAATTCCTAGTCCCAAACATGTTCCACCCAACTTAAAAAATCATTATGTTGAATTCAAAGGTGCGCAGGTGAAGGTGAGTTCATCCATCAATTGTTTCCTTTGGTAGTAGATTATTGACATCAAAGTTTAATTATCATGTTTCTATTATATTTTTTTGAAATTGAATTCTTAAATGATGGGGTAAAATTTATATCCTATTGGTTTCCATTCAATGTAATACAAATTAAATCTGTAATGTAACCAATCTAACCTTCAATCCTTAAAGTTCTCATGGCCGGATACTAAAATTATTTAGAGATTGATTTGCTTTCCTCCTAGAAATTGAATATGCATGGTGTTACCTCCCAAACCTGCACTTAAAATGTAAAATCCCCAAAAATCAAATTCCAAACCCAAGATAACTTAGGATAACTTGGGTCCTAAAGGTGTGACTCTCAAACAATTCTATGATCATGTGTCTTGCAATGAAGTATTAAACTAGAACAAAGTTAATATCAACAAAAGTAAAACAACAAAGGGAATATGAGTCATGTTAGATCCTTCCAATGTGGTAAATATACCCTTTATTGGCCTCTACATTAACAAGAATTAGAAATGACAACGTTAACTTCACACATCGTGTCTAGCTCTGAGTGGGGCTTCTCCCTGCTAGAGGTTTGTTAGACTGGCTTTGTTTCTCTGATCTGTAATGGTTTCCATCTGATGTAATATAATATTTTTATTTACAAAAAAAAAAATGTTAGCTTCACATATGAATATAGACAAACCTTTTTTCATTTTTTCTTCAAATGGATTACAAGAAGGATCCAAGAAGAGAAATCCTAACAAATTCAACCGTTAAAAATGATGGAGAGATCTACTTTTTAAATAGAGTGATATCAATATCCCTTTACAATAAAATGCTTATTGTTATCCTAGATGCACTAATTTCTTGAAGAAGAGAAATACAATAATTCTCTCTCATAACCAACTCATGTCACAGGTGAAAATAAAATAAAATAATGAGTGGTTATATGAAGCGTATCTTCCCAGTTGGTTGACCATGTCAGCAAGCTCTAACATTGTATCTTCGATACTCTAGAAGACATGTTTCTTTACTAACAATATTCAATAAACATGCAACTACCACCTTCAAGTGACATGTTTGGTTTATACATAAGGTACACTAAGTAAACCTCCTCAAAATAGCATGTGTATCCTAAAGCCTCCAAAAGTGTACAATGAAGCCCCAATCTAAGGATGGTCCCATTAAGGGGTGAAGTGGGGCTCATAAATGTTTAACCAATGCCAATAATATAACCAACATTAGGATACCTCCTCATATATCTCCGTAGCACAATATCCAATGTCTAACATCCCTCATGCACTGTTCAAATGGATAGCTTCAAAGAATGAGTCAATCCCATGATGTGGTTGCCTCGATCCACATGCATAACCATAATGAATTTCAACTAAGTCAAAGTCTCAAACAACAATAAATGCTGAATAATTTCCTTAACATATGTCATTGAACCCCTAGATGAGGGAGCGTTATATTTAGGATGGAATTAAACAGTATAAAAATGCCAATCAAATGCTATCTAAAGCTCCAAGTGTTAGATACTTTTCATCATGACTATAGTATATTTTGATGCTAGATTAAAATTGCAGACATCTTTTGGGATTGCAATTTTAGTTTCAATTCCTTGCATGGAATATTTTTGTGCTTCAATTAAATTGAAATCTTATTGGGTAATTGATTTAGCTTGAATATCATAAATTCTAATGTTGTAAATTGCTTACTAATGTTATACTCAAGGTTTTACTTCAAGTTTGAAATAATATTTTGATGAAGATTTTTTGATAACTTGTATGTTGCTTGCATCCCCCTTCACACTGGTATTGACTTTAACACATTCTATACTAATCCCAATATAGTGGTATTCCTTCTCTGTGGACACTTTGACTATGAGCATAAGAAATCATTTTTCCATAAGTCACATAAAGAGGATATGTCATGAAGATTAATAATAAGCAAGGAAACTATTATGCAAGAAATGGACAACCAATGCAGAAAGACAACAAACTAGTAAATCTTGGACCGAAAAGGACTACTAAAACCACTAAGGAACCTTTGAAGTGTTGGGATTGCGGAGAACCAATTTTACGAATAAATTGTCCACATTGGAATGAAGCAAACAAAGTTGTTCATAGCATTCAAGAGGCTTCAATGGTGGGAGAAATTAGCAAGAGTACACATAGAATACACACAACCTTGGATGATAGGCAGGAAAACCATCAATCTACTATTGTGGAGATCGAAGGTGAAGTTGTTGATAAAAAAATTTAGTGTTAATTGGTTAAGGGGGCATATTGAGTTATATTACTCCTAAGATGATGGGAATATGCAAACTAACAAAGGTAAGACATCCAGAACCTTGTTTGGTCCAATTAGCCATCGGGGATAAATGAAAGGTAATTGAATATATTGTTGATTGTGAATTAAGTATACATGATCATAAGAATAAAGTAAATTTGAATATTATGCCTTTGGGATCTTATTAAATTTGGAGTCACAAAAATCTATGAATCAATACAAAACTCACAATAGATCTCACAAATAAATTTTACTCAGAAAATGATATGAAACAATACAATAAGGAGTTGCATCTGTATAATTGCTTTCATTAATCAAAAGTAATATGGATACATGTTACAATGAAATAAAATGGCATTAATATCCTGACAATTTGAATCCATGACATGTAATTTGAATTGACTAACTCAATCTAACTGCATGGCTAACTGGAAGTGTCTAAATCACTATCGGAGCTTAACTAGCTATCTTCAGTTGTCTAATTCAATCTCTCAATCAGTTATACTCAGTTAAACTAGTAGAACTCATGTGGTAGGTGATAAAGGGAACCTTCCCACATGTATCCATGCAAATACTGCCACTAAATAAACTGAAGAATATCTAATTGAATCTAACTGAAGCATAACTAAGCTTGACTAGTCACCAACTGCTAACAACTGAAGAAGGTTGGTGTCGACACTCCCAGTGGCTCCTAAATTGTAGGGATTGGTCTAGGAGTCACCTAAACATATGCATGCAAGTGAATTCATTGGAAGTTATCCTCAATCTGTCATCCCCGTACTCTAGTGACTAGTACATGTGGCCCGATTAGGCCAAGTGGACCCATTGGTACTAGTGAACCCAATAATGACTAAATGAGTCCTAAGCTAGGCAGAATTGACAACTTTGAACAAGGGAGGATTATAATCCTAACATGCCCTCTGAATCCTAACTTGGAAAACTATGGGCCCCGGTAACTAAGACTAAATGTCACCCATTACAGCTAAAATGGAAAAAGTAATTGCTTAATACAACCAAGGAAACGGGGAAAAACCTTATGGGAAAAATACCCCCCCTCAAACTAAGCAGGTAGAATCAGGATCAAGCTTGTTCTTCTATGCATAGGTATCCTAGGGCATGACACATGAAATTCTCCATACAAACCAAATGCTTATGTCTGGAGGAATATTCCTCTTTGGAATAAGAAGAATATGCTCAACTAAGTCATAAATACAGACAGTTGTTGGATGAAAACTGGACCCATTTAGAGCAAGTGAAATGAACTGATGAGAGAGAAAAGGTGCTTGATAATTTGAACCATCTGAGGAACGCCCAAACAATTGATATATTGTAGTCTTGAACATCAAACCATGTGATTTAATATCAGCTCCAAGTGCTAGGAGAAAGTGTCCATACAGATGCAGAATGTCTCCCTCTTTACTAGTTCTGTGAGGATATGATCATGTGATCAAATACAAAGGTAGAGAATCCCTTGGACTATGGAGAGTGAATGCTTGAGATACATAATTTGATATAGCTTCAGAAGTAACCAATTATTCATAAAATACAATATCAGCAACCTCATAAGAGGAAACTAACATCAAATCCCCATCAACAAGTTTGAAAGAGACTTGCGGTACTTGATTTATCACACCAAAATTGGTGAGAGTAGCTGCAAGCATTACTGAAAGCTCTTGAAACTTAAAATTTGAACCAAATAATATCAGATCAGATCCAAATAAGATCATATCAGATCCAAATAATTTCATATCAGATCCAAGAGTGTGGTCCACCGGGATGGTAGATGCGCAGTTTCTCCTTCTTCAAAATTGTGAATATTGGTGCATGCAATCCTGTAGGATTTCGCTAGAATCGATATATCAATAAGAGTAAATGATTCACTCCTACAATCTGATATTATTTCCAAAACATTCAAGGTATTACTTATCTGAACACCAGCAACAACAATAGAGGGAGATAAATCGAATTCCTCTTCACTTTCTAAAGAAACCACTAGCAAATTTTGCACAGAATGTAAAGGAGAATCATTGGAGAATGTTTACATAGAAGTACAATAGAGTTTTTCTTCAATATCAGAGATTTGAATGTATTCTTCAAGATCCACCATATGAGAATATGAGATATTATAGGTCTCATAAACTTCTGAAGCAACAAGAGAAGGAGTCACTGCAAGGAGACTTTCTTCAATTCGAATTGACTGTGTAAAATATTGTTCTTCTTCTTCATCTTAAACAACTTCATCAAAGAGAATAGAGGCCAAGAATTTTGAATAATAAATCTTGTGGTGCTAGGTGTGATATCCAAATGTCTATTATGATCCTCATTTTGCTTTCTAAAGGTTCTATCCAATGTTTTCTAGAGATCCTTTGGGTATTCAGCAGAAGCAATAAGGTAGCGCAAGCTTGGATAAAGGGCCAAACATATTGTTCCAAAATCTCTATCATCATCATTTATCTAGTCATTCTCATTTTCATAAGACTCTTTACCAAGTCCAATAGACACCTCATAGAGATCTTGTCTCTTTAGAGATGAAATCGTCTTCAACTTCCAATTTGAATATCTTGCGAATGGAGTAAGAAGAGGAACTAACCATCTCAAATCCATATGAATTTGTACCTGCAATTACACAAAAAAACACAATAAGTTCGAACAACCTGCACTTTTGGAGTTTCCTTCACACCTGGCTTACTCGACAATCAAGCAATCTTGATCAACAAGGTTGTGCTTCAAGGAATTATGTGGTAAACTCTTCGAATCTGGTGCATGGCTAGAATGTTTTTTATTTTTTTTCCTCAAATTGCTTCATAGATCCACCAAGGAACCTATAGAATAATTACCTTGTCCTACCATGGCTCTAATACCATATTAAATTTGGAAGCACAACATTCTATGAATCAAGACAAAACTCACAATAGATTCCACAAAACAATTTTACTCAGAAAATGATATGAAACAGTGAAATAAGGAGTTGTAGCTGTATAGTTGCTTTCATTAATAAAAATTAATCTAGATACATGTTACAATGCAATACAATGGCATTAATAGCATGACAATTCGAATCCATGAGAGGTAATTAGAATTGACTAACTCACTCTAATTGCATCGCTAACTAGAAGTGTCTAAATCACTATCAGAGCTTAACTAGCTATCTCCAGTTGTCTAATTCAGTCCCTCAATCAGTTATAATCAGTTAAACTAGTATAATTGACGTGGTAGGTGAGAAATGGTTCCTTCCCACATGCATCCATGCAAATACTAGCACTAACTGAAATGGGGGATATCTAACTGAATCTAGCTGAAGCATAACTAAGCTTGACTATGCACCAACTACTAACAACTGAAGAAGGTTGGTGTCGGCACTCCCAGTGGCTCCTAAATTGTAGGGATTGGTATAGGAGGTGCCTAAACTGATGCATGAAAGTGTATTCATTGGCCATTAGCCTCAATCTATGCTCCCCACACTCTAGTGACTGGTACATGTGGCTAGATTAGGCCAAGTGGACCCAATGGTACTAGTGGACCCAATAATGACTAAATGACTCCTATGTTTGGAAAAATTGACCAGTTTGGAAAAGGGAGGATTATAATACTAACACCCCCCTAAATCCATATTGGACAACTGCGGAATTTGGTAACTAAGTTACAGCTAAAATGAAAAAATTAAATTCTTAATACAACCAAGGAAACGAGGAAAAACCTCATGGGAAAAATACCCCCCATCAAACTAAGTAGGTAGAATCAGGATCAAGATTGCTCTTCTGTGCACATGTATCCTGGGGCCTGACATGTGAAATTATCCATCCAAACTAAATGATTATTTCTAGAGGAATCTTACTCTTTGGAAGAAGAAGAATATGCTCAACTAATCAAAAATATAGACAACTGCTGGATGAAAACTTGACCCATGTAGAGAAACTGAAATCAACTGATGAGAGAGAAAAACTGCTTGAGAATTCGAAGGATATGAGGAACACCCAAGCAACTGATATATTGAATACTTGAACAAAAAACCGTGTGAGTCAATATCAGCTCCAAGTGTTAGGAGCAAGTGTCCAGCTGGATGCAGAATGTCTCCCTCTTTACTAGTTCTGTGAGGAAATGAGCATGTCATCAAATACAAAGGTAGAGAAGTCCTGGGACTATGGAGAGAAAATGCTTGATATCCATAGTATGATATATATTCAGAAGTAACCAATGATTCACAAAATACAATATCAGCAACCTCAGAAGAGGAAACTAACATCAAATCCCCAACAAGAAGTTTGAAAGAGACTTGCGATACTTGATTTGTCACACCAAAAATGGTGAGAGAAGCTACAAGCATTACTGAAATATATTGAAACTTAAAATTAGAACCAAATAATATCAGATCAGATACAAATAAGATCATATCAGATCCAAAAGTGTGGTCCACCGAGATGGTAGATGTACAGTTTTCTGCTTCTTCAAAATCATGAGTATTGGTGCATGCAATCCTATAGGAATTTGTTGGAAGCTCTAAATAAATAAGAGTGAATGGTTCACTCCTACAATGTAATATTATTTCCAAAATATCCAAGTTATTATTTATCTACACACCATCAACTACATTAGAGGGAGAGAAATCGAATTTTTCTTCACTTTCTAAAGCAATCACTAGCAAATTGTGCACATAATTTAAAGGAGAATCACTGGAGAATGTTTGCATAGAAGTACAATGAATTTTTCTTTGATATCAAATATTCAAATGTCTTCTTCTGGATCATCCATATGACAATATTAGATATCAAATATCGCATAAACTTCTGCAACAGCAGGAGAAGGAGTCACTACAAGTTCAATTTGAATTGATTGTGTAGAAGATTATGCTTCTTCTTCATCTTGAACAAATTCATCGAAGAGAATAGAGGCCGAGACTTTTGAATAAATAACTATTGTGGTGTTTGGTGTGATCTCCAAATTTCTATTATGATCCGCATTTTGATTTCCAAATGTTCTATCCATTTTTTTCTAGAGATCCTTTGGGTATTTAGCATAAGCAATAAGGAAGCGCAAGCTTGGGGAAAGGGTCAAACATATTGTTCCAAAATCCATATCACCGTCATCTATCCAATCATTCTCATTTTCATAAGACTCTTTACCAAGTCCAATAGGCACCTCATAGAGATCTTGTCTCTTTAGAGATGCAATCATCTTCAACTTCCAATCTAAATATCTTGTGGGTGGAGTAAGAAGAGGAATTGATAATCTCAAATCCATATGAAGTTGTACCTACAATTACACAAAAAAAGACACAATAAGTTTGAACAGCCTGCACTTTTGGATTTTACTTCACACTTGGCTTAGTCAATCAAGCAAGCTTGATCAACAAGGTTGGGCTTCTAGGAATTATGTGGTAAATTCTTCGCTTCTGGTGCAGAGTTGGAATGCTTTTTGAATTTTTTTGCTCAAATTGCTTCATAGATCCAGCAAGAAACATGTGGAAGAGTTTCCTTGTCCTTCCATGGCTCTGATACCATATTAAATTTGGAGGCACAACAATCTATGAATCAAGACAAAACTCATAATAGATCTCACAAAACAATTTTACTCAGAAAATGATATGAAACGGTGCAATAAAGAGTTGCAGTTGTATAATTGCTTTCATCAATAAAAATTAATCTGGATACATGTTACAATGCAATACAATGGAATTAATAGCTTGAAAATTCGAATCCATGAGAGGTAATTCGAATTGACTACCTCAATCTGACTACATGGCTAACTGGAAGTGTCTAAATCACTATTGGAGCTTAAGTAGCTATCTCCAGTTATCTGCTCCAGTCTCCCAATTAGTTATAATTAATTAAACTAGTCTAATTGATGTGGTAGGTGATAAAGGGTGCCTTCCCACATGCATCCATGCAAATACTGACACTAACTGAACTGGAGGATATCTAACTGAATCTAACTGAACCATAAATAAGCTTGACTAGTCACTGTGAGAATTTGCTTCACAGTGAGAGCTAGGAGATAGAGCAATATTCACACTCAAAGTATTTGGAAAAATGTGCAAGAGAACAACAAAAGAGATAGAAAATAGTTGGAATAGCACATGCAAATGGTGCTAATAACTGATCATATTATTATGGTACATCTTGTAGATTTTATAGTACACATTTATAATACATTGGACAAAATTCGTGAGGCTCTGGAAGCCAATTGGAGTTGTACATGTGTCATGGTGAGATTTAACCTCAATCCCCCCTAGGTGGACCAATGGAGCTCCAAATAATCCTAAACAGTCATGAACCAGGGTGTGAACATTGGTGAAGTGTGTTGGGGAATTAAAGAATCCAAGGCATGCATGGGTGAGAAGATAGAGGTGAGTGGGAGGCTCAAGGTGGCAATAAATGCTCCTAGGAGAGCCAAAATAGGAAAAATACACCACTAGCGCCCTTAGTCATACTTGGATCCCCAAAATCAAGGAGGTATCGCCCCAAGGCATCAATTAGGGTGCACATGGGCTGGGTTGACCAAATTAGAGCACTGTTGTAGGTGTGAACAGACCAAAATAACCAGATATCTTGCAGAATTAACTCTCCTAAGTTTAAACCATAGGATATCATTGCATGAAGGAAAATGAAGTTAGACTAAGGTCTAAACTATGTAATAAGGATGTATTACTACTCCTACACCCCTGTTTACTCCATAATTAGTACAATTTAATCAAAAATTATTTATTAAGGCCTTGGCAACTAAGGCACAAGTCACCTTTTACAACAATGTTTATTAATCCATGTAACTGAGGTAAGGAGGAAAACCTCATGGGAAAAAACATCCCCTCAAAAATAGATATGACAGAGATCAAAAGGTCTTCAACAGGTCCTCTTCTTTACTTGAATGAGCTGAAAGATCAACTTCTTGGTGATGGACTTGGTGAATATGTTGTGGATGCCAAGATCATGCATCAATGCATCAATGCATCAAAGTGTAGTAAACAAAGATCATGTGGAGAGGCACTTTGATGGTCATCATTTGATGATGGAAGGGAATCATAAGAATTTCTTTTTCTGCAAGCATACTCTGATCTAATAGCATAATCAACCATGGAAAATATTTCTATGCAAACTCTTTACCAAATAACATCAAAAGATTCAACAAAATCTGCATTATGTGTAGCTGTCATATCATGAATAAAACCATCAATATTTCTCCCATTTTGATGAAGTACCTTCATAACTCTATAAAAAATCTCATGAGGCTCTGAAATATCAGAATATATTTCATAAATAGCAGAAAATATCAGAGGTATGGTGTCTCCATGAGCGAATGGATCCATAGGAAGAGAAGAGTGAGCAACTATATCACAATTGCAACTGAGCGAACCTGGAAGGTTTGAAGACTTGAGATTTAAAACATGGGTGGTGAAATCAAGGTCCCATGAATGACAATGATATGTCTTTCCAACCAATGAAAGACATATAACACATAACAACAACATATACAAGAGAGGTAGCATTGGAAACTAGGCAATTTTTTGAATTTCCAACTAGTGAACTCGAGGGTTGTTCGGTATTTTGGTCATGAAATGGTTGGTAAAATGAGTCAATGATTGTCATAGGCTATATATAATCCTATATATCATCTTCAGAATCATAATTGGAAATATCTGATTGAATTGGGAAAGGGCTTTTAGAAGGCACATCAAAAGCTAGTGAAAAATGAATAGTTTTGGGAGGAAGATTTGATGAACTGACTGGGAATTTTTTCAAGGAAGGGATGGAGGCTTCAAGTTATGATATATCAGAAGGTGAATCAGAAAAAGAGCTATCAGAAATAGAGAAAATATAAATTGGTTATACCCATGCACCCAATGCATGCTCATCCTTACCATTTCCTTGCTTGCGCTCCCATCTTTTTGCAAATTATGGAAGAGCAATATGGTTATCCTCAAGGAGCTTAGTCATGATGTCCATATTATTTTTGAAACAATATTTCTCAATATGTAAACCTCTGCAATAATAACATGTGGTTCTTTCTCTCTTGCTTCTCCTCCTCTTGGATCTTGAGTTCCCATCAGTAGAACTGGAGCTTTCTGAACTTGATTCCTCCTTCTCTTTCTCTTTTTTCTTCAAATATTTCTTCTTTATCTGGGATTGATTTGATACACCAGCAGAAAGGGCTTGATCCTTGGATTTGATGATGATACCCATTTGTATGATCTTTCCCTTCCCCTGAGTCAAAGACTCCATGAAATCTACTAGCGCAAGCATCCTCCAATTTCTAGTTGTAAGCCTACGTGAGTGGAATGTTGAAACATACATCGAATACTCAAACCCTAACTTGGAAAGGATGGACAATATAAGATTATCATCTTTCTTCTTTATGCCACATTTTTTTATTTGAATTAGTAGCACTTTAAACTTGGTAAAGAAGTCTTCAATGGTCTCATAGTGAGCTGGGCTCGGGGAGATTAGCTCATTCTCAAGCTGATGGTTTCATCTGTCTTCCCGAATAGTGACTCAAAATTGAGCCAAACTTCATTCGGTGTTCCAAGACTTTCTATATGAAATAGGAGTTCACTTGAAGTGTTGAGGCAGAGCATACTGGAAGCCTCATCAAGTCTATTAAAATACTTAGCTTTCTCCACAACAAAATTTGGCTTGTGTTCAGTTCCCATGGTGACTAAGTAGAGGCCCTTGAACCTCAACTGGATGACCATCTCGGCCTTCCATTCAAAATAATTGAATGGAGTAATCAAAGCTCAAGTTTGCTCCATCCTGCTTGCGCAACCTGTGACAAAAAATGTTGTTAAACCTGCAAGGAAAACACTCAAGTTTTCTGGAAATATGCCCTAAACAAAAACTCAAACCTCACAAGAGTTGTTTGCGTCTCCAACTAGCTCTGATACCGTGTGAGGTTTTCCATTACACCAAAACCTGTAGATGTTGATTTGCTTCACAGTGAGATCTAGAAGATAGAGAAATATCCACACTCAAATTATTTGACAAAATGTGCAAGAGAACAACAAAAGAGATAGAAAATAGCTGGAATAACACATATGAATGGTGCTAATAACTGATCATATTATTATGGTACATCTTGTATATGCTATAGTACATATTTATAATACATTGGAAAAAATTCATGAGGCTCTGGAAGCCAATTAGAGTTGTACATGTGTCATGGTGAGATTTGACCTCAATCCCCCCTATATGGACCAATGGAGCTCCAACTCAGCCTAAATAGTCACAAATCAAGGTGTGAACATTGGTGAAGTGTGTTGGGGCATTAAAGAGTTCATGACATGCGTGGGAAAGAAGATAGAGGTGAGTGGGAGGCTCAAGGTAGCAATAAATGCTCTTTGGAGAGACAAAATAGGAAAAATACACCACTAGCGCCCTTATTCAAACCTGGATCCCCCAAATCAAGGAGGTAGCACCCCAAGTAATTAATGAGGGGGAACATTGGCTGGTTTGACCAAACTAGAGAACTGTTGTAGGTGTGAACATACCAAAATAACCAGATATCTTGCAAAATTAACTCTCCTAAGTCTAAACCATAGGATATCATTGCATGAAGGAAAATGAAGTTAACCTAAGGTCGAAACTATGTACTAAGGATGTATTACTTCTCCTACATTTACCAAATGCTAACAACTGAAGAAGGTTGGTGTCGGCACTCCCAATGGCTCCTAAATTGTAGGGATTGGTCTAGGAAGCGCCTAAACTGATGCATGCAAATGCAGTCATTGGTAATTAGCCTCAATATGTGTTCCCCACACTCTATTGACTGGTACATGTGGCCCCATTAGGCCAAGTGGACCCAATGGTACTAGCGGACCCAATAATGACTAAATGACTCCTAAGTTAGGAAAAATTGATCAGTTTGGATAAGGGAGGATTATAATCCTAACAGATATTACAACATGATAATCAATATGGATTGGTTAGAAAAATGCAAGGTTGCATTGAATTGTTTTGACAAGACTTTTAGTTATACATCTCAAGGTAAAATCATTAGAACTATAAAAGGAATTACCAAACTTGTCTCTGTTAGACAGATTTATGCAATGTGATTAAAACGATGCATGAGAAAGGGTTGCAAATTGCATGTAGTTCAGGTCACTGATTTACTAAATAAAGAAAATAAAACCAACTTAGGAGACTACCCAGCCTTAAGTGAATTCCTGGATGTATTTCCAAAGAAAATACATGGACTACCCCATCAATGGGAGACTAATTTTTCCATTGAGCTTATACCAGGGTCTGCCCCTGTATCTTAGATACAATACCAGATCAGTATTCCAGAATTCAAATTCAAGATCTATTAAACAAAGGGTATATAATACCTAGTGTGTCCCCATGGGGAACACCAGTTTTTCTCATCAAGAAAAAAGACGAAATAATGAGATTGTGCATAGATGATAAGCAGTTAAACAAAGTAACCATTAAGAACAATTATCCACTACCACAGATAAATGACTTATTCAATCGGGTAGGTGGAGCAAGAGTGTTCTCAAAATTATATTTTTGATCTAACTACCACCATTTCAGAAATAAAGAGGAAGACATTCATAAGACTGTCTTCATTCTTGATATGGGAACTATGAGTTCATAGTAATCCCATTTGGTTTAATAAATGCTCCTGCCATATTTATGTTCCTAATTAATAACATATTTAATAAATACTTAGATCAGTTTGTGTTAATCTTTATAGATGATATTTTAATTTAGTCAAGATCAGAAGAAGAGCATGAGAAACACTTGATAATAGTCTTGCAAACCTTAATAGAACATCATCTATACAGCAAGTTTCAAAAAATGGACTTCTTTAAAAATAAAGTACAATACTTTGGCCGTGTAACCTTGGAAGAAGGGATCATGGTGGACCTTGAGAAGATAAAATCCACTGTTGGAGTGGTTGGTACCTAAGGATGTAACAAACATTCATTCCTTCATTGGACTCATTGGTTATTACCGACATTTTACCAAAGGATTTTCCAAGATAGACTACCCAATCATGTCACTACAAAATAAAGGAGTAAAGTTTATAGGGTCTCAAAAAATCCAAGAAAGTTTTGAGGAATTAAAAGGGCTGCTAACAACACCACCCATCTTTAAGGTAGTTGGCCCTTATAAAGAATATACGGTATGCACTAATGCAAGTGAATAATGTTTGGGAGGGGTAATATCCTAAGATGGGCACGTAGTAATACATTCTCTAAAGAGGTGGTGTCTCCACCTTTTGGGAAAAAGGTTATTATTATTAAAATATAAACCTGCGTAAATATTTTTTTCACTCAACCTAGAGTCAACGCATGTCAAGCGGGGTGGTTATCCTTCTTGCGTGAGTTCAATTTGGAAGTTAGATATATCAAAGTAAAGAAAACAAAATGAATGATGCACTCAGCCGAAGGACTCGTGAGCTTTATGAAAATAATTATAATCCTGCTTTACAAAAAGGAAGACTGCTAAAATATGAGTTAAATTTGAATGGGGCAGAGTTCAAGGTGGACAAGGAAGGCTTATTATGGTTCAAAAACAAATTGTACATGCCAAATATAGCAGAAATAAAGCTGATAATTTTGAATGAAATGCATAAATAGACATATTCCAACCACTCTAGGTGTCAAAATATGATAACATCCTTAATACAATAGTTTTATTGGACAAATTTAAAAGATGATTTAATTAATTGTCTGTCTAAATGCTTGGAATGTCAACAGGTTAAGGAAGAAAACCAAGACTAGATGGGTCTATTAAAACCTCTAAAAATTCCACAATGGAAATGGGAGGTCATATCTCTATATTTCATCGTAGGTTTGTAAAAAATGCAAAGAAAATATCATTATATTATGTTCGTAGTAGATTAAATTAAGCAAATATGCACATTTTATACCTGTGAAATCTACTCACAAAGCTGTGAATATTGCAGAAATATTTATGAAGGAGATATTCAAGTTACACAAAGTACCGAAAATGGTGATCTCCAACCAAGATGTCAAGTTCATGTCAAATTTTTGGAAATCCTTATTTGCGGGGTTGGAGACCAAAATAAACTTTAGTACTAGTTATCACCCACAAACAAATGGGAAAACCAAACTTACCTATCAAATCATAGAGGATATTGTACATATGTACATTATGGAAAAACCCACTAAGTTGGAAGACTATCTACATCTTGTATAATTTTCTTACAATAATGAATATCAAGCATCATCAAAGATGAGCCCATTTGAAATTCTTAGTATCTGGAATAAATTGTACTACTCTAGTTCATTGGGATAGCCTAGTAGACCGCCTTATGGTAGAACTGGAACTACTTCATGACATGGAATAGATTGTTCATGATGTACGAAAGGATTTAAAAGTGGCACAAGAGTGCCAAAAGAGTTACGTTTATTTAAAGAGACATCATAAAGATTTTTTTGTTGGAAACGATGTGTATCTCATATTTAAACCTAAAAAGAACTCGCTCAAATTGGGAAACTATTCTAAATTAGCATTGCGGTTTTGTGGACCTTTTGTAGTTCTGGAAATAATTGGGCTAGTGGCTTACCAACTGGCACTCCCAACACACTTTAAAGTTCATAATGCATTTCATGTTTTATTATTAAAAAAATATATTCATGATCCTACTCACATCATTGACTGAAATGTGGTGTAGGTGGAACCAGAAGGCGAGTTCAAGGTGGAACCTATGCGTATTCTAGACTAGAAAGAAACAACACTTCAGAATAGAGTCATCGCTTGGGTAAAGGTGCAATGGAAGAACTTTAGTCCTGAGGAACCAACTTGGGAACTAGAAGATGACATTAAGAATACACATCCAGATCTATTCCCAAAACCAATGGAAGAAGATTGATAACACCCAGGACAGTGTTAATAATAAGGGGGTGAGGATTTAATATCCCTAAAGACATTTCTTTTTTTATTCCAAGTTATGAATATATGAACCTAAAATATGGAATAATTAGTTATGGATTAAATCATTTGGGCCAGATTTAGTTATCTTCCAAGTGTCCTCATTATGGACTGATGTAATGAAAAAGTTATTTATTAATAAAAAATAAGGAATATCGATGAACAACCATGTTAAATGAGGAAATCATTCATCCAAGAGTGGGAGACAAGTGAGAGTTAACCTTGGGGAAGTCAAAATTAAAAACAAGTGTCGAAACTGCAATGATGGCACTAGGCACTCCCTAAAAATAAGGGATTTTGATATTCAGAGAATTCCCAAGGGGAATCGGTTGTTTGCAAAGACCTAGGAAACAAAAAGAATAAAAGGCATATGTGGGAGGCAATATTTTTCTTAGTATTCCAATTAACGGAAAGGCTTGTTGTGTGAGCACTTTTGTGTTAGGCAAGAGATAATTATGAACTGACTCAAAAACCTTTTGACAAAGGTTAACTAATATACACTACGGTGATGCATGGTTTAGCTCCGGGGTTATTGGAGAAAGAGGAACATGTTGCTCTAGATCTACATTTGGGTGGAATGTGGTTGTTGCAACCATATTCATATTCACAAATTTTTACAGCTTCTCGCTCAATTCAGATATGTTTAATTTTGATTCTATACTGTTTAGGACTTCTTTTTTAAACATGGAATGAGTAACTGCATAAATTGTAAATGTACCTATACAAGTAAACTTGGATTATTTTCTTGAATATAATTGCATCAATTGTTATTTTCATACGTGAGTAAAACTGTGAATTGTTTTTTCAGTAATTTCTAGAGAAAGTAACGGTGTAAACGATTTACTTTACATGCATGAGTAAATTGTGAATTATTTTCCTAATAATAACTACGTAAATTGTCATTTTACATATATGAGTAAAATGGGATTTCTTTCAGAGAAAGTAACTATACATGTGATTTATTTTTCATGCATGAGCAAACTGTGATTAAGAAACGATAATAAATAACTGCATAGTTTGTTTACCCTACATAAATAGGAAAATTGTGGCTATTTTTACTAAATAGGTAACCTGCAACTATTTCACCAAGTAGGTAAATTGTGTAATTGTTCATTTCATGAACAGATTACTGTGTAGATGGTTATACCATGAGGGATTATTTAGGAAAGCGTATTAAACCATTAAATGGTATAAGGAGTTGACATATATTAGTTATACTACATTGAGTACATTTTCCCCTTTCTAATGGATTATAGGACCCTTGGCGAGAAAGGATAGTTAGGGAAAGATGTGTAACTACAAAGTGGAGATTTAAGATGCATGGTATTCCTACCTTATAAACCAAACACCAATATATCTAAGTATCTACAGGAACCAATCATGGAACAAAGAGAAGAGGGGGAAGAACTCCTAATATTTATTATAGGGTTTGGGGTAGTTACACAATCGATCTCAACATTGTAGTTGGAGGAAAAAAACCCCAGATATGCAAATTAGACTTTACTACACACCTCTAGGAATAAGTCAATAAAACTAACTTTAGAAAAACCCTAAACATAAGAGTAAAGCAATACTCAAAATGGAATCCTAGCTAATTTCTTAGGGTAACCTTGTTGGAAACGAGATGAATAAACCTACCCGTGGGACCTGCTAATTTAATATAGGTCAAGAATCATGCCAAATGGTAGTTTCAAACAGAACTTTATTCCACAGGAGTAACACCTCTATACGGTAGAACTCTAAGAAGAAACCACCAAAACGTTTTACAGAATTATGGAAAATAGAGATTTAACAGATATCTAAATTGAGACCAAAGATTTCATTAAGTTCTGAAACGAAATAAAGATGGAGTGCTTTCTAAATCCCAGCTTGTGAAATTGATTTTTAGAGCTGGTGGATCTGTACAGGCATAGAAAGATAGGACTAAGGGATTTTTAAAATATTTTCTCCTAAATCATTTTTACAATTTACTCAGCATACAAAATAGAATATCGATCGAAGTTAGGGATAATCCCTAAAACACATAAAATTTTAAACAAAATGGGTCATTTGTATAAACACGTAATTCAAAAAGACAGATACAAGCAAAATTATCTCAACTTCCCACTTATCCTCTTAAATATTAGAGTCAACTTCATACCATGAGAATGTTACAAACTTTTAGAAGAAAGCATGCCACTGCAGTGATAATAGAAACCATGTGCATCTATAGGATCAACATAAAACTGATGTAAAGTTTATTTTTAAGCCCTCATACACTAGAACTTGTAGAAATAACTTTGAACTCTACATGAGGAGAATGCAGGGATGAGGTAAGGGATTATCTGGGAACTCGCCAACATATTATGCAATTAAAACCAAACCGACAGGCTTGGAATTTTACCTAAAAATAGAGAAAAGGAATTCTAAAATTAATGATACGGATAACTGAAATTGAAAAACAAATCTGCTACGATTTCTAGAATGTCACTAAATCCAACTTACCTTTGATTTGAAACCCTAACCGTTTAAATACGATGACATTGAAGGGATCGTGGTGGACTCTGAGAAGATAAAATACATTTTGGAATGGTCGTTACCTAAGGATGTAACAAATATTTGTTCCTTCATGGGACTCATCGGTTATTACTGGCATTTATCGAAGGCTTTTCCAAGATAGTTTACCCAATCACTTCACTACAAAAGAAAGGAGTAAAGTTTATAGGGTCCCAAAAATTCCAGGATTTTTTTGAGGAATTAAAAAGGTTGCTAACAACAACACTCCTCCTTGAGGTAGTCGGCCCTTATAAAGGATATATGGTATGCACTAATGCAATTAAAGAAGGTTTGGGAGGAGTACTATCCCAGGAATGACATGTAGCTTGTTACGAGTCACGTAAACTTAAATAACATGAAGAAAATTATGCAGCCTACGATTTGGAATTAGCCTAGGTAATACATGCTCTAAAGATGTGGCGTCACTACCTTTAGGGAAAAAGAATCTTATTATTAACAAATAATACCTACATAAAGAATTTTTTCACTCAACCTGGACACAACGCAGGTCAAGTGAGGTGGTTATCCTTCCTGAGTGAATTCGTTTTTGAAGTTATACATATCAAGGGTAAAGAAAAAAAATTGGCTAATGCACTCATCCGAAGGACTCATTCGGATGAAATAATTATAAGTCAACCAGAGAGTGATCTAAAGAGAAGAATTAAAGCCACAATCTTGAATGATGAGGCATATGAAAATTTAGTGGGCATACTACTCAAATACGAGGTAAATTTGAATGGGAAAAAAATCAAGGTGGTCAAGGAAGGCATGTTATGGTTCAAAAACATATTATACATGCCAAATATAGCAGAAATATAGCTAATAATTTTGAATGAAATGCATAAACAACCATATTTCGGCCACCCTGGGTATCAAAAGATGATAACAAACTTAAGAAAACAATTTTACTGGCCAAATTTAAAAGATGATTTAATTAAGTATATGTCTAAATCCTTGGAATGTCAGTAGGTGAGGGCAGAACACTAACACCCGACAGGTCTGTTACAACCTCTACCAATTCCATAATGGAAATGGGAGGTCAAATCTCTAGATTTCATCATAGATTTACCAAAATTGCATAGACAACATGATTCTATTATGGTTGTAGTAGCTAAATTTAGAAAATATGCACATTTAATACCTGTGAAATCTACTCACAAAGCCATGAATATGCATAAATATTTATGAAGGAGATATTCAGGTTAGACGAAGTACCGAAAATGGTGATCTCCGGCTAGGATGTTAAGTTCACAAAAAATTCTTGGAAATCCATGTTTGCAGGGTTGGAGACCAAAATAAACTTCATCATTATTTATCACCTACAAATAGATGGGAAAACCAAACGTACCAATCAAATCATAGAGGATATGTTACAGATGTACGTTATGGAAAAAACCAATAAGTGGAAAGACTATCTGCATCTTGTAGAATTTGCTTACAATAACGGATATCAAGCCTCATTAAAGATGATCCCATTCAAAATTCTATATGGAAGAAAATGTAATACCCCATTTATTTGGGATATCCCATTATATTTCCTTATGGTATCACTAGAACTACTTCATGACATGGAACATATTGTCTGTGATGTACGAAAGAATTTACTAAAGTGGCGCAAGATTTCCAAAAGAGTTATGTTGATTTAAAGAGACACCATAAGGAGTTTGTTATTGAAGAGCATGTGTATCTTAGAGTTAAACCCAAAAAGAGATTGCTCATATTAGGAAATTGTTCTAAATTAGCACCGCGGTTTTGCATACCTTTTGAAATTCTGGAAAGAATTGGGCCAGTGGCTTACCTACTGGCACTCCCAACACACTTGAAAGTTCATAATGTATTTCATGTTCTTTTATTAAAAAAAAATTATTCATTATCCTACTCACCTCATCGAATGGAATTTGGTGCAGGTGGAACTAGAAGGTGAGTTCCAGTTGGAACATATACGCATTCTATACCGGGAAGAAACAACACTTCAAAACAGAGTCGCCACTTGAGTATAGGTGCAATGGAAGCACTTTATCCCCAAGGAAGGGACTTGGGAACTGGAAGATAACATGAGGAAGATGTATCTAGATTTGTTCCCATAACCAATGGAAAAAATATTGATAACACTGAGGACAGTGGTAATAATAAGGGGTTGAGGATGTAATATCATCCAAAGACATTTTTTTAATTCTAAGTTATGAACATTTGAACCTAAATTGTTGAATAATTGGCTATCGAATGAATAATTTGGGACATATATGGTGATCTACCAAGTTTCCACATTATGAACTGATGTAATGAACAGGTTATTTAATAATAAAAATAAAAGGAATATCAGTGGAATAGCCATGTTAAATGAGGAAATCATGTATCCAAGAGTGGGATACAAGTGACACTAAACCTCGGGGAAGTAAAAACAAGTGTCAAAAGTTAAATGATGGAACTAGACACTCCCCAAAAATATGGGATTTTGATAGCCTTGAAATTCCCCAGGGGAATCGATTGTTTGCAAATACCTAGGAAACAAAAGGAATAAAAGATACATGTGGTAGGTAAGACTTTGCTTAGTATGCCAATGAAGGGAAAGGCTTCTTGTGTGAGAAATTTTTTATTAGGAAAGAGATAATTTGGAATTGACTCAGAAAAGGTTTTACAGAGGTTAACTAATCTACACTGCGTGGATTCATGTTTTAGCTCGGGGGTGATTGGAGCAGGAGGAATAGGCTCTCCAGGTCTATGATTGGGTGGATTCATGTTTTAGCTCGGGGGTGATTGGAACAAGAGGAATAGGCTCTCTAGATATACGATTGGGTGTAACATGGTTATTGCGACCATATTGGGATTCACAAATTTTACAACTTCTCCCTCGATTTAGATATGTTTAATTTGTGACTCTATATTGTTTAGGACTTCTCTTTTAAACATGGAATGAGTAACTGCATAAATTGTTAATGTTCTTACACAAGTAAACTAGGATTAATTTCCTGAAGATAATTGCATAAATTGTTATTTTCACACATGAGTAAAACTGTGAATTGTTTTGTTGGTAATTGTTAGAGAAAGTAACTGTGTAAATGATTTAATTTACATACATGAGTTAATTGTGAATTATTTTCCATAATAACTGCGTAAATTATCATTTTACATATATGAGTAAACTAGGATTTCTTTCAGAGAAGTAACTATACAAGTGATTTATTTTACATGCAGGAGTAAACTATGATTAAGAAACAATAATAAATAACTGCATAGTTTTTTTTATCCTGCATAAATAGGTTAACTGTGATTGTTTTTACCATTAAACCATTAAAGGGTATAAGGAATTTACATAGATTAGTTGTACTACATTGAGCACATTCTCCCCTTTCTAATGGATTCTTCCTATAACATATAGGACTCCTAATGGGAAGGATAGTTAGGCCAATATTTGTAACCACAAAGTGGAGATTTAAGATGTAGGGTATTCCTCCATTATAAACTAGACACCAATATATTTAAGTATCTACAGGAACTGGTCGTGGAACAAAGAGAATAGGGGAAGAACTCCTAATAATTATTATAGGGGTTGCGGTAGTTACATTGTCGATCTCAACATTGTAATTAGAGGACTAAAACCCTATCTATGCAAATTAGACTTTACTACACACCTCCATGAATAACTCAAAGTTAAAACCAACTTTATAAAAACCCTAAACAATATAGTAAAGCAATACTAAAAAATGAATACCAATTAATTTCTTAGGGTAACCTTGTTGGGAAGGAGATGAATAAACCTACCAGTTAGACCTACTAATTTAATATAGGTCGAGAAACCTACCAAAAGGTATTTTTGAATAAAACTTTATGCCAAGAGAGTAACACCTCCATACATATAGTAAAAATCTATGAAGAAACCACCCAAAACAATTTACAGAAGCATGGAAAATCAAGAGTTAACATATATATAAATTAAGACCAAATATTTTTCATTAAGTCCTCAAACGAATTTAAGATGGAATGATTTCTAAATCAAATCCTGTGAAATTGCTTTTTAGAGCCAATGGCTCTAAATAGGCATGGAAAGGAACGAAATAAGGGATTTTTAAAAGATTTATGTCTTGAACCATTTTGTACATCTTAATCAGCCTACAAAATGGAAGATCCATCAAAGTTAGGGCTAAACCCTGAAACGCGTACAATTGTAAACAAAATGGGTCATTTGTATAAAGTTCGTGTAATTCAAAAATATAATTTCAAGCAAATTTATCTCAAATGCTTGCTTTTCCTCTCAAATCTTAGAGACAGCATCATTCCATTCCATTAGAAGATCACAAAATTTTACAAGAAAGTATGAAACCGTAGTGACAATAACAACCGTGTGCATCTATAGGAGCATAAAATTGCTCTAAAATCTATTTTAAACCCTCATACACCACAACTTGTAGAGCAAACTTTGAACTCTTCCGAAGGAGCATGCAAGGTTGAGGTAAGGGATTACTCGGGAACTTTCCATCACATTCTGTAGTTAAAACCAAACCAACAGACTTGGCATTTCAAAATATAGAAAAGGAATTCCAGAAATAATGATTAGGATTAAACTAAAATTGAAAAAAAATCCGACTTACCTTTTATTTGAAACTCCAAGCGTTCAAACACGAGTACATTGAAGGGAGTGTGCATATAGAAACATTTCACGAGAATAATGGACACTCAAATTATGTAACAGTGTTATTAATAGCCATGGAAGATGGTGGTCGTGGTCGTGGTCGTGGTCGTGGTCGCGGTCTTAATGATTAATGAGCATAGTTGCTTCCAGAGTCACAATAGTGACCAAATGAACCTTGCAAGATCATTTTTTACCATGTTAAATCCCTTGTTGTCCCCTTCCTAAGGTATTTAAGATAGGTCCATTGGAATGTGTATTGTGGGAGAGATACGTGTATCGTCTTATCAGATGAGAAGAAGCTAGCAGGAATCGCATCCCAAGCTACCGAACATTCGAGCTAGGACGGAAAGTGTTGACCCCACCTGGGTTTGGGTTTAGTTATTGAACACTGGCAGTTTAACCTTAAGAATCATTATAACTTGCACCTAAAAAATAAACATTGCATTAGCACGAAGTGCTAAGCAAGCCTCCAACTTCTACCCTGCGTTGCTAAGGGATGGTAATCAAGCATCGCGACAGGGTGAATACAAAACCTTTACAAGAGAGACACCGTAGGATTGGTAACATATGATTATATAAATGTTTCTAACCATAGGTAATAACAAGCAATACTTTAGTAGCTTAGAAAATGAAATATTCACTCCATTTCGAATTAATTATGTAGTTCAATAAGAACCTTACAACATACTCGAGCTATTTTATTTATAGTGGGTTAAGGGTGTACATCTAGTTAGAAGAAGAACTCTCTTATGACTGCAAGAGTCAAAACTCTTAGTAAGAACATTGAAAGAGTTTTAAGAATTGATAGCTATCTAGGTGGTTATTTACCTAATCCATTATTTTCACAACTTGGTTTCCATAACCCTTGGAGCATTATTTAACATTATTGTTTATATAAAAAAAATTAATATATAAAGTTTTAGGAGTCATGTTATTGATATTGTTAGTCATGTTGTGGAGAATGTTACGTTATGGTATCAGATCACTGTGGTTACAACACTGCGACCTTATGGGAAGCACCATGAAGACTAGTATTTGTATTTTGATTATTTCTGACAAACAAAAATTATTTTTCATTTAATAGATTGATAAGATAGTACTTAAATTAAGGATTCCCGTAACATAGTTGAAAATAATCAGGAGGGAAATGATAATGCAAAAGATTCTGTACAACCCGAAATAAGTAGTTTAGAGGCCAGTTGAATTTTGGAAACAATGAAAAACCTAATTATTGAAATACAAACCTTCAAAGAAGACAATGAGAAATTAAAGAAATCCCATGAACAACATGTTACACTGAAATCTTGCACTCTTGATCCATGTGTCAACCCTTTTCCTAATCCCCAAGTTTTTCTCTCCTAAAGTTGATTGAGATTGAGGTTTTTCCTGCCTTTTTTCCCTCTCTAGGAAGGTTGGCGCTCTTGTCCTTCATGCTAGGAGCACCGACAACGCCTTTTTCCTTCTTGTTAGGTGCGTCAGCGCCGACACTTTGTCTCCTACTGCTAGGAGCGCTGACGGCGCTTTTTCCCTTCCTGCTAAGAGCATCAGTCGCGTTTTGAGGGTAAAAAATGAAGATTCGAGATCCTTCTCAAAGGTGGATGAGGTGGTGGTTTATCCCTATCTTTTAGGTGAGGTGGCATTTCAGTTCCTAACCTATAGGGAAGATCCCTTTGATCCCTCCTCCTAATTCTCAAACTATTCTATCCCTTTAGCCTTATAAATTGAACCCTCTCTCCATTTGGAAGGGAGGAAGGTCTATGGTACTCTTATGCTGGTGGAATTTCTAGGTGGCTTACTATATTGCTTTGGAGGCTTTGGCTTGGATTGTTGGATGGAAGATTGCAGCGTTAAGGCTAGGTTGTGATGTTCCTTCTCATTGTAATTCTATGTATCTCCCTGATTACATTAATACAAATCTCTTTCCATAAACATTGTTGTGTTAATAATGTTTATAGCTTTCTTCCTTAATTGTTAACTTAGATAAATTATATGTTTGGATACACATATGCTATTTTCTTGTTTCCACATGCTTTACAGGGTTTTGCACCTGTATATCTGAAGATTCTGGAGCTTGGATCAACAAAGAGAGAAGAGGATCTGCATATTTTAGGTAGGTGATCTATCTATTTCTTTACATTTATGTTTGATCTAAGAAAGTAGATTGTATTATGTATTTGATTTGTTCTAGATCCACTTGGACTAGGGAGATCTGGCTTAATTCCGATTGAGTAGATTTATCTGGTAACACAACAACAAGAGATCAGCAAAATACTATAGTGCAACCTACACAAAAAAAAAGGAAAATCAAAAGACAAAAAAAATAGAATAAAAATGTGAGAGTGCTTCCACAAAAGATTCTGTTAAGAATGCTGAAAAGAGGGATAGTTCCTCCAACAATACCCAAAAATTTGAGAACCAATCAACTGCAACAAGGAAAATAATGGTTGATCGCCTAGAGGGTGAGTTTAGAAAGATTAAACCAACCACCTTTGACAGAGAGTCAAAAACTAGAGAATAAGCCGAGGCTTGGTTGTTGGATATAAAAAAGTATTTCCAACTCTACAATTACTCCAACAATATGAAGTTCCAAATGGAATTTTACAACCTAAAAGGAAAGGACAGTATCATGTGGTAGGATATAAATATCGCTAAAGGATTGAAGGAAAATAATATGGAATTATCTGATTTTAAGAATCTCTTCAAGAAACAATACCTGTCTAAGAATTAATATGAAAGAAAAACCAAGGTGTTTTATGAGTTGAGGCTTGGGATGATGACCATGGAGTATCTAGTTAACAAGTTCTTGGACATACTATGATTCGTACTTTACATTAAGGAATAAAAAGTGAAATTTCAAATATTCTTGAGTTGTTTTTCGCAGTCCTACAAGGAACACATTGAGTTTTACAATCCAAATACTTTAGATGAAGTATTAAGAAAGACGGTAATTTTCTATGATCAGTATAAGAAAAGGGATGAAACTCCTAAAGCATCGACGGATAAAAATTAAGAAACAATCAACCAGTGGAAAGAGGGCTAGGGCTATAGGCCACCTCCATTCAAAAATCTACCTAAAAATCAGCAAGGAAACAATTATGCAAGAAATGGACACCCAATGCAAAAAGGAAACGAACCAGTAAATCTTGGACCGAAAAGGACCGCTGAAACCACCAAGGAATATTTGAAGTGTTGGGACTATGGGGAACCCCATTTACAGCGCAACTATCCATATCAGAATGAGGAAAATAGAGTTTTTCATAACATCCAAGAGGCTTCAACAATGGGAGAAATTGGCATGAGTACACACATAATACACACATACTTTGATGATAGGAAGGAAAACCATCAATATGTTATTGTGGAGATTGAAGGTAAAATTGTTGATAAAAAAAAAATTGTATTAATTGATCCATCGGCCATCTTGAGTTATATTAATGTCACGTCCCCTCTCGTCCGAGAGGACGCGACTACAGTGCTGCTACTATCATTTAGGCAGGGATCTAAGCCCCCATGAACATAAACAAAAAAAATGCATTGAACATAAAACATTTTCATATGCATAATGCAAACTACAGCGGAAGCAAATACATTTCAACACAACATTCATCATGTTCATAATTCATTAAACAAATGCAGTTGCAGAGATTAAACACAAGAGATACTGAGTCTCCAAGAAGCTTGTCCGACAACCAGCTATGTCGTTGCAATGTTCCACCCAAACATAGGCCATTGCGCTCATCAATCTCTCAGCAGAACTGCCACCCCCTAGTTCGACATGATTCCCACAAGGAATAAGAAAACTACAACAGGCTCACACCTAGCCAAAGACATATCAAAATTTAGCCAATCCAAAACTAAATTTGGGTTTATCAGGTTGATAAGGAGGTGGAAGGCTGAATTACTAAGCTAGTGAGCTCAACCACGGAGCTATAGACACCTACACAAGATCTGGCTTGGTTTTCCCAACACCTACACACCCAACACAAGGACACATCCCCTTTTCTACTACACAGTCCCTCAGGATATGCCTTCCCTTTCAGTGCTCTTCAGAGTGTGCAAAAAAGAATAACCAATCCCTCTTGATCTATCTGTGTGGTTCTTTTATACACTAGGTTTATCAAGCTAATTCATCCATCTTCCACTCCAAACTGGTTCATACCAAAGCACAGGATGCACACACACAAAATACAAGTTTTGGATTTGAGGAAAAATGTCTTAAGCCAAAAACGAAAATGGTAGATGGGTAAAACAACCCCCTAATAACAATCCGATTTCCAAAAACGTTTATGGGCTTCACGTGGGCAAAACGGCCTCAACAAACACCCAAAAATCATGGGTCTCTTATACCAATGACTGTGCAACACCAAAAACAAAATTCCCCAATCGGGTGAAGGAGGAAACAACAGAAAAACGTACAGGAGAGATCCCAGCCACTAAACATTATCAAAACAACTTCCCAGCCATGGGGAAAACAAAGGAAATTGCTACCAACATGAGGAAAAATTCCCAAGAGCTCCCAAAAAACGCATGAGGAAGAGAGGACGTGAATGCATAATGGGTGAGTATTGAATTTTTGGGTTCTTACTTGCCCATTAAGCCAAAACACGTTTTTTCCAAAATGGGTGCTCTATCCAATTCGAAATTGAACTCCATACCTTTCCCATTCCCATGCAATAACTAACTCAACCATTTCTGGTAGAAATAAATGATTGGGCATAAAAGAACAAATGGGTAGTTAACAGTTTTATGGGTTCTCCCATTGACATTTGGCTTTACCCTATTGACTCAAGGGTTTGAATTATTCCCCTCCTATTTCTTAGGAAATCATGCCCCCATCTCTTTAATGTTGCATTGACATAGTTGGTTGTGGGTATTTTAATTAAATTGCATATTTACATGATGTCCAAAATTATAATGTGCCTAGCTAGCACGAAATACCATCTGCATCGATTTTAATCGCTGAAACATAAAATGATAAATCAATGGTGGGGATTTTTCCTTTAGCTCCACACCATGATTAATTACAATATTTACATCATATACATTTTTAATGCAAACAGGGTCAAAACTGGGGTGTTACAATTAATCCAAAGATCATGGACATATGCAAACTAACAAAGGTAAGACATTTGAAACCCTGGTTGGTCCAGTTATACATAAGGGTTCAACAAAAGGTAAGTGAATATATTGTTGATTGCAAATTAAGTATACAGGATCATAAGAATAAAGTCAATTTGAATATTCGTCCTCTAGGATCATATGACATGATGATTGGTATGGATTGGTTAGAAAAATAAAAGGTTGTATTGAATTTTTTTGACAAGACATTTACTTATACATTTAAAGATAAAATCGTTAGAACTATAAAATGAATAACCAAACATGTCTCTATTAGACATATTTATGTAATGCAATTAAAACGATGCATGAGAAAGGGTTACAAATTGTATGCATTTTGGTTCATTGATTTACTTAATAAAGAAAATAAAACCAACTTAAGAGACTACCCAGCCTTAAGTGAATTCTCAGATGTATTTCCAGAGGAAATACCTGGACTGCCCCCTCAACGAGAGATCGATTTTTCCATTGATAGTATACCAGGGTCTTCCCTTATATCTAAGATACCATACCAGATGAGTATTCCATAATTAACTAAATTAAAAACTCAAATCTAAGAGTTGTTAAACAAAGATTATATAAGACCTAGTGTGTCTTGGGGAGCGCCCATTTTGTTTGTCAAGAAAAAAGACAGAACAATGAGATTGTGTAGAGACTATAGGTAGTTAAAAGGGGTAACCATTAAGAAAACATATCCACTACCACAGATAAATGACTCATTCGATTACAAATGTGGATCAAGAGTGTTCTCAAAATTAGATTTACGACGTGGATACCACCAGATTAGAATTAAAGAGGAATACATTAATAAGGTTGCTTTCAAAACGCAATATGGGCACTACGAGTTCGCATTAATCTCATTCAGTTTAACGAATTATACCCTCGCCACATTCATGTTCTTAATGAATAATATCTTTAACATATACTTAAATAAGTTTGTGTTGATATTATGGAGGATATTTTGATTTACAAAAGGTCGGAAGAAGAACATGAGGATCACTTGAGAATAGTCTTACAAACCTTAAGAGAACATCAACTATATGCCAATTTTGAAAAATGCAACTTCTTTAGAAATAAAGTACAATATTTGGGCCATGTAATCTCAGAAGAAGGGATCACAGTGGACCTTGAGAAGATAAAATCCATTTTAGAATTGTTGATACCTAAGTGTGTAAAAAACATCCAATCCTTCATGGGACTCACCATTTATTACTGGCGTTTTATTGAACGCTTTTCCAAGATAGCCTACCCAATCACTTCACTACAAAAGAAAGGAGTAAAGTTTATAGGGTCCCAAAAAAAGAAAGAAACTTTTGAGGAATTAAAAAGGCTTCTAACAATAGCACCCATCCTTAAGGTAGCCAAACCTTCTAAAAAATATATGTTATGCACTGATGCAAGTAAATAAGGTTTGGGATGGGTACTATCCCAAGAAGGACACGTAGTTTGTTATGAGTCACGTAAACTTAAAGAACATGAAAAAAATTACGCACTCTAGGATCTGGAATTAGCCTTGGTAATACATGCTCTAAAGAAGTGGCATCTCTACCTTTTGGGAAAAATGTTCTTATTATTAACAGATAATACCTGCATAAAGAATTTTTTTCACTCAACCTGGACTCAATGCACGTCAAGCGAGGTGGTTATCCTTCTTGAGTGCTTTTGATTTTGAAGTTAGACATATCAAGGGTAAAGAAAATAAAGTGGTTGATGCACTTAGTCGAAGGACTCACGAGCTTTATGAAATAATTATAAGCCAACCAGAGAGTGATCTAAAGCACATAAATAAATCAGGAAGATTGAACGATGAGGCATATGCAAATTTAGTAGGAAGAATGCTAAAAAAAAGAGGTAATTTTGAATGGGATAGACTTCAAGGTGGATAAGGATGGGTTGTTATGGTTCAAAAACAGATTATACGTTCCAAATATAGCATAAAAAATATTATAATTTTGAATGAAGTACATAAAAAACCATATTTCTGATAATCCAGGAATCAAAAGATGATAACATCCTTAAGAAAATAATTTTACTAGACAAATTTAAAAGCTGATTTAATTAATTATTTGTCTAAATGCTTGGAATGTCAATAGGTGAAGGCAAAACACCAACACTCTGTTGGTCTATTACAAACCTCTACCACTTCCAGAATGGAAATGGGAGGTCATATCTCTAGATTTCATCACATGTTTTCAAAAAACACAAAAAAAACATGATTCTATTATGGTTGTAGTAGATAAATTAAGCAAATATGCACATTTAATACTTGTTAAATCTACTCACAAAACTATGAATATTGCGAAAATATTTATGAAGGAAATATTCAGGTTACACAGAGTACCGAAAATGGTGATCTTCAACCAAGATGTCAAGTTCATGCCAAATTTTTGGAATTCCTTGTTTGCAGGGATGGAGACAAAAATAAACTTCAACACTAGTTATCACCCACAAACAGATGAGAAAAATGAGCGTACCAATCATATCATAGAGGATATGTTATAAGTGTACATTATGGAAAAACCCACTAAGTGGGAATGCCATCTGCATCTTGTATATATTGCGTACAATAATGGATATCAAGCGTCATCAAAGATGAGCCCATTTGAAATTCTATATGAAAGAAAATGTATTACTCCAATTAGTTGGGATAGCCTAGCAGATCGTCTTATGGTAGGACCAAAACTACTTCATGACATGGAACAGATTGTCCACGATGTATGAATGAATTTAAAAGTTGTGCAAGGCTGTTAAAAGCGTTATGTTGATTTAAAGAGACATCATAAGGATTTCGTTGTTGGATATCATGCGTATCTCAGAGTTAAACAAAAAAACGAGCTCAGATTGGGAAACTGTTCGAAATTAGCACCGCGGTTATGCGGACCTTTTGAAATTCTAGAAAGAATTGGCCCAATGAATTACCGACTGGCACTCCCAAAGCACTTGAAAGTTCATAATGTATTTCATGTTTCTTTATTAAAAAAATATATTCATGATCCTACTCACATCATCGACTAGAATGTGGTGCAGGTGGAACCAAAAGGTGAGTTCCAAGTGGAACCTATGTGCATTATGGACCATAAAGAAACAACACTTCAAAACAAAGTCATCGCTTGGGTAAAGGTGTAATGGAAGCACTTTAGCCTCAAGGAAGCGACTTGGGAATTGGAAGACGACATGAGGAAAATGTATCTAGATCTGTTCCCAAAACCAATGGAAGAAGATTGATAACACCGATGAAATTTTTAATAATAAGGGGGTGAGGATGTCATATCCCTTAAAGACATTTTTTTATTCCAAGTTGTTAATATTTGAACCCAAATTATAGAATAATTAGTTATGGATTGGATAATTTGGGCCAGATCTAGTGATCTACCAAGTTTCTACATTATGGACTAAGGTAATGAACAAGTTATTGATTAATAAAAAAACAAGGAATATCAGTGGAACAACCATGTTAAATGAGGCAATCATGCATCTAAGGGTGGGAGACAAGTGAGAGTTAACCTTGAGGAAGTCAAAACAAGCATTGAAAGTGCAATGATGGAACTATACACTCCCTAAATATTTAAGGTATTTTTATAGCCACAAAATCCCAATGGGGAATCAACGATTTGCAAATACCTAGGCAACAAAAAAAATAAAATGCATATGCGGGAGGCAAGACGCTAATTAGTATACCAATGAATGGAAAGGCTTGTTGTGTGATAACTTTTGTGTTAGACAAGATATCATTTTGAACTGACTTGGAAAACTTTTGACAGAGTTTAACTAATCTACACTAAGTGGATGCATGGTTTAGCTCAAAGGTGATTGAAAAAAGAGTAACAAGATGCTCTATATCTAGGGTTGGGTGGAATGTGGTTGTTCCAACCATATTCAGATTCCCAAATTTTTATAGCTTCTCCCGGTGTTCATATATGTTTAATTCATGACTATATACTGTATAGGACTTCTCTTTTAAATATGGAATTATATGTTTAATTCATGACTATATATACTGTATAGGACTTCTCTTTTAAATATGGAATTAGTAACTGCATAAATTGTTAATGACTAAACTTGTATTGTTTTCTTAAAGATAATTGCATAAATTGTTAATGACTAAACTTGTATTGTTTTCTTAAAGATAATTGCATAAATTGTTATTTTTATACATGAGTAAAATTGTGAATTATTTGGCTGGTAATTAATTGTGTAAACAATTTACTTTACATGAATGAGTAAATTGTGAATTATTTTCGTGATAATAACTGTGTAAATTGTCCTTTTACATATATGAGTAAACTAATATTTCTTTCAGATAAAGTAATTGTACAAGAGATTTTTTTACATGGATGAATAAAATGTGATTAAGAAACAATAATAATGACTGCATAGTTTTTTAACCTTACATAAATAGGCAAAATGTGACTAATTTTACCAAATAGGTAACCTGCAACTATTTCACAAAGTAAGTAAACTGTGTGGATTGTTCATTTCATGAGTGAATAACTATGTAAATGGTTATACCATGAGGGGTTATTTTGGCAATCCGACTAAACCATTAAACGGTATAAGGCATTTACATAGATTAGTTGTACATTGAGCATATTCTCCCCTTTCTAATGGACTCTTCCTAGAACATATAAGACGCCTGGAGAGAAAGGGTGGAGATTTAAGATGCAGGGTATTCCTCCCTTGTAAACCAGATACCGATATATCTACATAACCGGTCATGGAACAAATAGAACAGGGGGAAGAACTCCTAATAATTATTATAGGGGTTGGGGTGGTTACACAATCGATCTCAGTGTTGTAATTGTTGGAATAAAACCCCATCTATGAAACTTAGAATTTAGTACACACCTCCAGAAATAACTCAAGGTTAAAACCAACTTTAGAAAACCCCTAAACATAAGAGTAAAGAAATACTTAAAACGAACTACCAGCTAATTTCTTAGGATAACCTCAATGGGGACGAGATGAATAAATCTACCAGTTAGACCTGATAAGTTAATATAGTTCCAGAATCCTTCCAAATGGTAGTTTGGAAGAGAACTTTATGCCAGGGGAGTAGCACCTCCATACGGTAAAACTCTAAGAAGAAACCACCAAAACAATTTATAGAATAATGGAAAATTGGGAGTTAACGGATATATCTAAATTAAGACCAAATATTTTTCATGAACTCTTGAAACGAAATTAAGATGAAGTGATTTCCAAATTAAATCCAGTAAAATTGTGTATTTAGATCCAAGGGCTCTCTATACATGAATGGAAAGAAACGAAATAAGGGATATTTTTAAAATATTTACACCCTCAACCATTTTTACATTTTACTTAGCATACAAAATGGGTCATTTGTATAGGCACATGATTCAAAAAGATAAATACAAGTAGAGTTATCTCACCTTCCAGCTTCTCCTCTTAAATCTTAATCTTAGAGGAGAAGATTACAAAACTTTTACAAGAAAGTATGGCGTCGCAGTGACAATTGCAAGCATCTATATATAGGAACATAAAACTGCTGTAAAATCTATTTTTAAACCCTCATACACAAACCACAACTTATAGAAATAACTTTGAACTCTGCCCGAGGAGCATGCAGGGTTGATTGAGGTAAGGGCTTACTTGCCACCACATGCACATTCTGCACTTAAAACCAAACTGGCAGACTCGGCATTTTACCGACAAAACAGAGAAAAGGAATTCCATAGTTAATGATTAGGATTGTAATGAAATTGAAAAAACATTCTGCTACGACTGCTAAAATGTCATTGAAGCCACCTTACCTTTGATTTGAAACCCTAAGCATTCAAAGATGAGGTCATTGTCAAATAGACAGTAAAATTATGTAATTGTGCTAATAATAGCCATGGAAGATAATTGCGCTGTCAGTCTTACTGAGAAGAGTAGCTTCCAAAGTCCCAGTGGTCACCAAATGAACCTTGCAAGCTCATTTTTTTTACCGTGTTAAAACCATTGTAAGTTGTTATCCCCTTCTCAATGTCTGTACGAGCTTTACATGATGAGACAGTTATCTGATGGGAACAACACTTACTATTGCATGCCATTCTCCCCGGCTGCTACTGGATATGATTCTTAGTATCGTCTCCCTGTATTCTATGTGATGTAACCCTCTTTGGGTGGGTGTTATCAATGCCCTTTGATTCTTAATAAGAATAATAAGGACAAGCTTTTTCTTCCTGAAAAAAAATCTCTGTACGAGCTTATTTAAGACAGGTCCAGTGGAATTCATATTGTTGGAGAGATATGTGTACCCTCTTGTCACAGAATATAGCAGCCATCACATTCCAAGTTCTTGAATGTTCGAGCTAGGATGGAAAGTGTTGACCCCNGAATTCATATTGTTGGAGAGATATGTGTACCCTCTTGTCACAGAATATAGCAGCCATCACATTCCAAGTTCTTGAATGTTCGAGCTAGGATGGAAAGTGTTGCCCCCGCCCCGCCTAGGTTTAAGTTTAATTGTGAACTCTAGGAGTTTAACCTTAGGAAGAATTATAACTTGCACCTTAAAAAGAAACACTGCATTAACACGAAGTGATAACAAATCCTCCTACATGTACCCCCACACTGCTAAGGGATAGTAATCAAGCATGACGACAAGGTCGAGTTATTAATCACTTAACAAATACAAAACATTTACAACAGAGACACCCAAGGATTGGTAATATATAATGCTGCTAACCATAGGGAAGAACAAGCAATACTTTAGCAGCTTAGAAAATGAAATGTTCACTTCACTCCGAATTAATTATATACTTCGATAAGACCCTTTAAACATACTTGAGCTCTTTTTATTAATAGTGGGCTAAGGGTGTACATTTAGTTAGAAGAAGAACTCTCTTATGAGTGCAAGAGTCAAAACTCTAAGTAAGAACATTCAAAGAGTTTTAAGCATTGACATCTATCTAGAGTCAAAACTCTAAGTAAGAACATTTAAATAGTTTTAAGCATTGACATCTATCTAGGTGGTTATTTATCTGTTTCACAACTTGGTTTCCATAACCATTGGAGTATTATTTAACATTATTGTTTATTATATATATAGGAGTCATGTTACAGAGAATGTTACAATACTAAGTACATAAAACAAGACACAATATGATGACTAAAATGGAAAGGTATCCTTCCTGTATATGGGAGACGACATGGTATAATAATAACTAATGGACCAAAGCCGACACCAATAATATAATAATACTTTAATAACAATTCCACTAATAGACCCAAGTTGACATCAATAATATGTAATGCACCACAACATATGTTGAAATAATGTAACTTCGAAGAATATTCTACTTGTACTCCACATTATTATTATTCCTCCTTTGGGAGATGTTGTTGATGTAAAAGTCAATACGTAAACCCGCAGTTGTAAATTAGGTCAATAGAACCCAGAAAAGAAGAATATAATTTTTATTGTGAAGTTTACCTAGGTATGTTGGCCCTATTAATTAGATAGGTCGGCCTAGTTAGGTAAAATGACAGTTGGGACACTAGTATATATAGGGAGGCGCCCTCCCTCATTTATACACACTCACTCACACTTGTATTGCACAAGACAGAGAAAAAAGGAGGGACAGAGAAGGAGGAGGATGAGTGTCTTTGTTGTTTTGGCTCTTATGCTTGGGGTTTGGTCTCTCACTTGATGATACCTTGGTCTTTGGTCGTTGCATAGTGGTAATCTATATTGAGGAAGTTTTTGTTGGTTTTTCCCTTTAGGGTCTTCCTAGGATAAGTTGTTGTGTACTTTGTGATTGGGTTTCTTTCAGTGATCCTCTTTATGTTGTTATTGTGAAAATGTATTAAATGCTAATAAAGTTAGGACTTAAGCTATGACAGCATAGAAAAATTAGCATGGTATCAGAGCTATCCTGAAAAGAGTAGCTTTCATGAGGTAAATCTCTCTCTCCTTCTCCAGACAAGAAAATTAGGGTTTTCTAAAAAAGTGAAATTTTTTAGTGCAAGTTACATAGGGAAGTGTGCCCCTCCTAGGTGCATCGTTTGGCACCAAGATCGAATTTTTTCAGTGGGCAGATCCTCTGGAAAGTCAATCCCTAGTTTGGCTTGGAACTAGAAAACTAGAAACAAAACCAAAAACTGCAGTCCAGGATCTTACAAGTCCAATTTCAAGGGTTAGGATTTGGAATCTTCGGAAACTTATTGTACCATCATACTCACCTCAGTCAAGCGCATCTTTTGGTGAGTACAACTTTCATTTGTGAGAAATTTTTAATTTTTGTCATTTTCTAATCTCCATGACAAGGTGCCTCCAAGCACTAAGCTTAATGACAAGTTGAAAGGCATAAAAAACTTCCATGCTTGGAAATACATAATAGGACTCATTCTAGAAGAGAATGATCTTGCAAAGTTTATCAAGGAAGTTGTGTCGGAGCCTGAAGAAGATGAAACAAAGGAAAAGTACAAGAAAGACATGATTAGAGCCAAGAACATGTTATACAACTTAACGAGAACTTTATACTCAAAACAAGAACTCTTGCCATAAAAACTCTTATTTTTGTGAAAAAAACACATCCAAATCAAAAAGTGGTGTTGTGGATAGCACCACTTTTTGGTGGGGCTTAAAAATGTGGACATGGACGAAAACAATCCTTATTGTTATTTACAATAACTTTTTTCTTGTTGGCAAAGTGGTGGAAACCCCCTGACTAGCAGGGTTGCCATTGGCTAAGTAACCACAAACCAGGGGCATCTAAGCCGTCAAAATCACTCGAGGATCGCACCCGGCCTGGACCGCACCAACCCTTAACATGGTTGGATTTTTTGGTATCCAACGGTATTAGAACCGACGACCTTTCAGCTTAGGGGGCGTCTTAACCATACCCCGCCACCAACTGTTCTACATCTCGCAGATATTACAATAACCTTAAAATAAAGCCCAACATTGAAAATTGATGCTACCGTAACGCACTATTTGAAAAAATGGTATAATTATATAATTTTATCATAATTTAAAATTGTATTTATTATACCTCTTTGTAACACTATATAAAACTTGCACTACATTAAACAAAAAATATTCAAAAAATTATTGGAGCACTCTTTCCATATAATATAAAATAAAATAAAAATGACTAAAATAACTAAATAATAAAAAAATCAAGCACTACATTAAACAAAAAAAATATTAAAAAATGATTAGAGCACTCTTTCCATATAATATAAAATAAAATAAAAATTACTAAAATAACTAAATATTAAAAAATAATAAAAAAACAAATGAAAAAAAATTAATGTAATAACAAAATATTAAAAAAATAAAAAACAAAATTTATTATAACAAAATATTAAAAACAATAAAAAAAAAATAGAAAAAAGTTAATGTAATAATAAAATATTTAAAAATTAAAAATAAAATACACAATTTAGTATAACATAAACATATATTGGATATTGGTAAGGAGATTATTGGGTTTTTATGGGAATGGAGTAAGGCCTTAAAGAGTGATTTTGAGAATCCGGCTAAGCTTCAATCACCATTCCAAGTGGTAGTGGAGTTATGCTTAAGGGTGGAGTGATTCCTAAAATTATGCTCCTTAAAGCTTTACACTTTGACCACATAAAATTTACTACTGAACTTACTTTTATTTTATTTAATATATGTTTTATTTATTTTAAATATTTTGTTATTATATTATTTTTTTTAATTTAAAATTAAAAGTTTTTTCTTAAAATTTAGAAAATTTATTATTTTATTTTCATATTATTTTGAAATTTAATTTTATATTATGTGTTTTATATTTGATTTTTTAATGTTATAAAATTAATTTTATACTATACGTTTATATTTGATATTTTTTAATGTTTTATTGAGATGTTTAAATATTTTGATATGGTTTTTACAGCTTATTGTAAACTTTTATTTATTTTTTAGTATATTCATTCTTAAAGAGAGTTATTGATATTCTTGGTTAATTTCAAGTTGTTGGATTGAAATGCCTTTATTTTTTCACATTTTTTTACAAAATTTCTCTAAAAAATGACTCATTTAAAAGAAAAGTTTAAAGAAAAACTTTCAAAATGTATATATTTTTCATTCTAACTAACTTTTAAATGTTATTAAAGAATGAAATGTATATTTTTTTCATTTTTACTAGCTGCTAAATGTATATTATTTTGTAAATTTTGAAAACACTCATTTGTAAATAAAAATTATAGAGTTTTTATGACCAAGAAGTTTCAAAATCCCCAAAAAAATGCCTCAAAATGAAAATTTGTGTTACCATTATACACACTTTTTGGAACAGAGGTAAGAACAACTACAAAAATTGACCCCCCCAAAAAGGGCGTTGGTTTATTCCTAAAACTCCATGGGCAAAAAGGGTTTGTCATATGTGTGATTTTATGAGTGTTGAGGATGAAAGTCACTTTCTGTAATATCCCAAATCCTGATATTTTCTATTTCTAAACAATTATGCTAATACAACTGGGCATTCAAACTGCCATGCAAAAATCCCTATTTTATAGGAAAAATTAGGGTTAGGGTTTGTGAGATAGAATGCACACTTACCACTGATAACTGGCCGGACTGCTTCAGATAAAGTCTGCAAGTACTAAGAACTAGATTGGAGAGGAACTGATCTCTCCTGCCTCCGGTGAATGCTCCAGCAACAAGACGCCCAATCAGAGAAAAAGGTGACGCCCTCAAGGAACGAAGTGCCCGATGGATCCATCGATTTGCAGGGCTGATAGTCTTACTGTCCCGGAGAGATTGGCTGGAGTATGCTGAATATCTGACACCTCTAAGTAGGAAGGCGTCTAGGTTCAGTGAGGCAGCTGCTCACGCCCCTGAGAATCTGGAAATGTTGATAACGGCTTCGGATGAGCTCAGATGGAGTTGATAATCAAGGAGTGCCAGAGTATGTAGTTGATGATAAGATTGGTGCCTGAGTTTCGGAAGGAAACTGAGATCTGGGGGTCCTACAGTTGATTAGGGCTTTCTGGTGGAAAACCCCCCTTACGGCTGCACCGTGCCCCTGCAACAATCTATACCCTGTGCTATATAACTGATGAATGAATGAAGAACAAGTGGTGAACCAGTATGGCTTACCCGGAATAAGACTAGGACAGATGTTTCATTGCCGAAATCATGTTAGCTGAAGACTCCGTCTCCAACCCCAACTGCTGTGCTACACGCTGTGCTGCTATCCAAGAGCTTCCCAGAATAATCATAAACATAAGTGAGGTCTCCTCTTGCTTTACCCTCTATTTATAAAGTTCAACTACGCAAAACCTAATCTTTGACCTAATTAGGTCACTTTATCTTCTAATTTGCCGTTGACTTGCATGCATGCGGATGGAGACCTAAAAAGAGCATGGTCATGCATGAAGGTGGCCTTTGGCCCAGGTGGCCCTTCTTGACCAAGTGAGGATGCCCTAGATCTTCTATGGATGGCATCAGTCCTGATCTGATTCCCTAGCTATCGGTAACCGCTCGAACCCACAGGAATCACATAGGTTAGCAGTATGGGCCTCAAGGCCTAAAAGGAAGAGGACATTACAGTCCTCTCTGCTCGAGATTGCTTGTCCTCAAGCAACTTCAAACTGGGATGCTGCAATACCTGTTCACCTTCCCAAGTGGCATCCTCTGGTGGTAGTTCTTTCCATTGAACCAAATATTCTCTGATCACTCTGTTCCTGAGCTTCCTCTCTCTAGTCTGTATGATCCATTTAGGAATCAGTATCAGCAGTCCTTCATCATCTAAAGGGGGCAATTCGGTAGATGGAGCAATGTGTTTCCCAAGGGTCTTCTCCAGGCTGGACACATGGAACACATTGTGGATTTTGCTTTCTTTGGGCAGCTCTAGCTCATATGCCACCTCTCCCACCTTCCGAATTATTTTGTATGGTCCATAGAAGCGGGGTTTTAATTTCTCTGCTCTTTTCTTTTTAAGTGATGACTGTTTGTAAGGCTGGAGCCTTAAGTAGACTAAATCCCCTACCTCAAAGCTCCGCTCAATCCTGTGTTTGTCGGCATACAGCTTCTGTTGATTCTGGGCTGTCTGTAAATTCTCTTTCAATACTTTTAGGATGTCCTCACTGTCTTGTATCCAATCCTTAGCCTTAGGAGCCCTACTGTCTCCAAATGCCAAATCTGCATAGTCCAAGGCCTCATAACCATATAATGCCTTAAAAGGAGTCATCCTAATAGACATGTGATAAGTAGTGTTGTAGCAATACTCTCCTAGGTGTAGCCATTTGATCCAGGTTCGCTGCTGCCCTGCTACGTAGTTCCTGAGATATCCTTCAATCCATTTGTTGACTATTTCTGTTTGCCCGTCACTCTGGGGGTGATAACTCGTATTAGTAGCCAGTTCGATCCCCACCAATCTGAACAGTTCTTGCCAAAAGGCACCCGTGAACCTGCTATCCCGATCACTGACAATGGTCTTAGACAACCCGTGTAGCCTGAAAACCTCCCTGAAAAATAACTCTACTACTTGAGCTGCCGAGTAGTCTGATGGTATCGAGAAGAAATGTGCAAACTTGGTCAGTCTGTCAACTACTACATATAAACAATCTCGCCCTTGGACCTTGGGCAAGCCTGTAATGAAATCCATGGAGATGCTCTCCCACTTCTGTTCTGGGATCGGTAGTGGCTGTAGTAGCCCTGCTGGATGGGTGTTCTCAACCTTGTTCTGCTGACAGATGCTACATTCCCGGACATGCTGCATAATCTCCCCCTTGAGGCCCTTCCATGAAAACCTCTCTCTGATCTGCCTGTAGGTTTTTAGGAACCCTTGGTGCCCTAATAAAGGAGAATCGTGAGCTTCCTGGATGATCTTCTTCCTCAACGTGGATTCTGGAACGAGGTATATTCTGTCCTTGTAGTAGATGATGTCATCCACAATCCTGTACCTGTCATCCTGAATTTTCCCATCCAATAATTCGCAGGCGAATTTATTTTTGGAGTACTCCACTAAGAGAAGTGCCCTCCAATCCGTGGATATACTACTGAGAGATAATGGGGATGGATGCCTGGATAATGCATCAACTACTACATTATTCTTACCTTTCACATACTCGATCTCAAAATCATAGGCTTGTACCTTGCTAACCCATTTCTGTTGTCGCTCATTTTGTTCCTTCTGTTCCAAGAAATACTTTAGGCTGTTATGATCTGTTTTGATTTTGAACTTACTGCCCACCAGGTACTGTCTGAATTTTGTGAGAGCATGCAAGATGGCTAGCATCTCCTTGTCATATATGGAGTAATGGCGCTCATAGTTCTTCAGTTTACGGCTCTCAAATGCAATGGGGTGATGATTCTGCATCAATACTGCTCCTAACCCTTCTCCTGAGGCATCACATTCTATTATAAAGGGTTGTGAGAAGTCTGGTAATGCTAAAACTGGGCAAGAACTCATGATAACCTTCATCTCCTCGAAAGTTTTCTGTGCTGAGTCTGTCCAAGTGAATGCCCCCTTCTTGGTGAGATCTGTGAGGGGTGCTGCAAACTAGGAGAATCCCTTAACGTATCGTCGGTAATAAGTGCACAGACCTAGGAACCCTCGTAACTCTGTAATGGTTTTTGGCACGGGCCCATCTCTGATAGCTCGGATTTTCTCCATGTCAACCTGTACTCCTTTTGCATTGATCACATGTCCTAAGTACAGCATTTCCTTCATGCAAAACTCACACTTGAACATTTTCGCGTAAAGCGACTGTTCTTCCAAAATACTCAACGTCACATCCAGGTGTTTCAAGTGCTCTTCCCATGTTTTGCTGCAAACCAATATGTCATCAAAGAATACAAGCAAAAACTTACGTAGTTGTGCCCTGAAGGTGTGGTTCATGCATGACTGGAAAGTAGCTGGAGCATTGGTAAGCCCAAAGGGCATGACCAAAAACTCATAGTGGCCATAGTGATAGCGAAAAGCTGTTTTGGGGATGTCCTGGTCCCTTACCTTGATCTGATGGTATCCTGAGCGAAGATCGATCTTGGAGAAGTATTGAGCTCCCGAAGTTCATCCATGAGTTCGTCAATCCTGGGAATGGGATACATGTTCTTGATGGTCTTCTTGTTAAGCGCTCGATAATCAATGCACATACGCAGAGTGCCATCCTTCTTCTTAAACAGAACTACTGAAGATGCAAAGGGGCTAGAATTGGGTCGTAAATAACCAAGCTTCAGTAATTCTTTGATGGTTTTCTCAATCTCATCTTTGTACCTCTTAGGATGCCTGTAAGGAGTGGTGATGACTTCTTGTGTTCCCTTCTCTAGCTCGATGATGTGTTCAAAGCCCCGGTCTAGTGGTCTTCCTGATGGAAGGTCCCGAAAAAACTTTTCGTGTTTCTGTAGCAAGGCTTGAATGTCACTGGGGTGTTGTGAGCTGGTCTCTGGGGGTTTCCTGAAGGTGACAAAACATTCTGCAGCCCATTCTATATCATCATGTCGAAGAACTGCCTCCATTCTCTGTGACGAGACCGGTTTTGGGGGATAAGTGTTCATGCCCCTCAAAACTACTCGTTTGCCATCTGGCCCCTAAAACTCCATTTCCATCGCCCTATAGTCTGTAGTGTATTTCCCTATAGAGTAAAGCCACTGAACACCCAATACCACATGAGTATTCGCTACATCCACTACATAAAAAGAGTCTGTCATCTGATAGTTACCAAGGGCAACATTCAGTTTTGGGATCCAGTAGTTGCACTCCATGCTGGAGTTCCCAGCTACTGCTACAGTGAATCCATTGAACTTCTCGGTCTGAATATCTCTCTTGGCTACCCAAGCGGAGTCAATGAAATTGTGGGTGGCTCCCCCATCAATCAGTACTCCTACTCTGTGACCCTGTACTACTCCCCTGACCCTAAGAGTATGGAATCTCGGTACCCCAGACAATGTAGCAATGACTCCCTCTGGTGTATCCCCTTGGTGTGATTCCTCTTCTATGGCCTCCTACTCATCGTCATCCTCATCACTGTCTGAATACACCTCAATGTAGTGTGCCTTCGCCTTCCCTGCGCACCTATGTCCTGGTACCCATGGTTCCTGGCAAGTGAAGCACAGCTTCTTTCTTCTCAAATCTTTCCTGGTGTCCTCATCTAACCAGGTTTTCTTGGGCACATCCTGCTGGAAAGGTTTCCTGTCCTTGTCCCTAACAGGAAAATTGGTCTTCAGAGGGAATTTGTTTTTAGGGACTGAATCCTGAAGATCCCTTGCCCGGCTAATAGCATCCTGCAGAGTGAGGGGTTTGTAGGATTTCACCCATCCCCGTAGTGGCTCTATGAGGGCCTCAGTGAATAACATAGTCAATCTGCTCTCAGACACATCTGTTACCATAACGGCTAGTCTCTGAAACTCTGAAATGAATGATTCTACGCTACCAGTCTGCTTGAGTTGAGCCAACTCCCTGAAATGGATATCTGGATCTTTCATGTCGAACCTCTCCATGAGTTTCTGAGTGAACTCACTATAAGAATGTATGGTGTTGTGACCCAATGTCACCAGTCCGTGGTACCACCATTCGTGAGCCTCTCCGTCCAAATGAAGTGTAGCCAACTTAATGGCGTTTGTCTCTGTCATGGGGTTGAGTTGGAAATAGGTATCCAACTTTTGGACCCATGTTCTCGCTGATCCTCCGCGAGTCCCATCAAAGTTTGGGATGGTTAACCTACCCAAGGTTTTCTGCAGCTCATAGTTGTGATTGAAACCCTTGTTGAAATTCCTAGGCATGTTCCTGCTCTTCATGTTGCAGAAGTCTGAGAAAGACATAGCAGCATGAAACTCATCCCCTAAGTCCCTGTACTCCTACAAATAAGCCCCAAAAGGCTCGCTGGGATCTACCTGCATGATCGGGCCCCCTACTGTATCTGCTAAGAAGTTAGGCATGGTAGGCCTAACAGTGGGTCGGCTGTATATGTGTGGAGTGTTCTGGATGTTGGTGTATGCCATCTTTCCACTGCCGCTGGAAGATCCCCATTCTACCAGTGAAGGGGGTGTACTGCTGATACCTGGTTCCAGTTTTGCTAACAGTCGGTTGATTGCATTGAGGACTTCTTTTTGTCCTTTGGCTAAGTCTTGCAATGCAGAGACCAAGCTGCGAAACTCCATCCGATCCTCCTCTTCTCCCGTTCCTTTCCCCCTATCCGCATGAATACCTGTCTGTTCCATGTCTGAATTGGTATCCTCTAGCTGGATATCTTCAAATTCTTCTGTGTATCTACTCTTCCTCCTCCTATAGGTTACAAAAGGATCTCCTTCTGTATTCATCTACTTTTCATCTCTTAATCCCACAGCTGGCCAAGAAAATAGCTCTGATACCACTGTAATATCCCAAATCCCAATATTTTCTATTTCTAAACAAGTATGCTGATACAACTGGGCATTCAAACTGCCATGCAAAAATCCCTATTTTATAGGAAAAATTAGGGTTAGGGTTTGTGAGATAGAATGCACACTTACCACTGATAACTGGCCGGATTGCTTCAGATAAATTCTGCAAGTACTGAGAACTGGATCGGAGAGGAACTGATCTCTCCTGCCTCCGGTGAATGCTCCAGCAACAAGACACCCAATCAGAGAAAAAGGTGACGCCCTCAAGGAAGGAAGTGCCCGATGGATCCGCCGATTTGCAGGGCTGATAGTCTTACTGTCCTGGAGAGATTGGCTGGAGTATGCTGAATATCTGACACCTCTAAGTAGGAAGGCGTTTAGGTTCAGTGAGGCAGCTGCTCACGCCCCTGAGAATCTAGAAATGCTGATAACGGCTTCGGATGAGCTCAGATGGAGCTGATAATCAAGGAGTGCCGGAGTATGTAGCTGATGATAAGACTGGTGCCTGAGTTTCGGAAGGAAACTGAGATCTGGGGGTCCTACAGCTGATTAGGGCTTTCTGGTGGAAAACACCCCTTACGGCTGCACCGTGCCCCTGCAACAATCTATACCCTATGCTATATAACTGATGAATGAATGAAGAACAAGTGGTGAACCAGTATGGCTTACCCGGAATAAGACTAGGACAGATGTTTCACTGCCGAAATCATGTTAGCTGAAGACTCCATCTCCAACCCCAACTGCTGTGTTGCACGCTGTGCTGCTATCCAAGAGCTTCCCAGAATAATCATAAACATAAGTGAGGTCTCCTCTTGCTTTACCCTCTATTTATAAAGTTCAACTACGCAAAACCTAATCTTTGACCTAATTAGGTCACTTTATCTTCTAATTTGCCGTTGACTTGCATGCATGCGGATGGAGACCTAAAAAGGGCATGGTCATGCATGAAGGTGGCCCTTCTCGACCAAGTTAGGATGCCCTAGATCTTCTATGGATGGCATTAGTCCTGATCTGATTCCCTAGCTATCAGTAACCGCTCGAACCCACAAGAATCACATAGGTTAGCGGTATGGGCCTCAAGGCCTAAAAGGAAGAGGACATTACACTTTCTCTTAGAGTGTCTTGCTTACACTCACACTAGATCTGAATTTCATAGTATTTGTTACAATACATACATTTATAACTTCCTAACTTGCCAAAAGTATAGTGAGCTTGGAAATCTTCTTGGCAATCTTTATAAGCAGAGGAACAAGATTTTAAAGTAAACCAAGGATTATTCTTGTTAAGCTCCCATATACCAAAGTTGATCTCAATGGACATTAATCATCATCATCATCAACTTGTTATAACATAAAACACATTAAAAACTATTAAATAACAAAAAAAAGATAAAAAAACATTAAGATACAACTAAATTACAAAAATTAAATATTTTAATTTTTTTTAAAATCACTATAATTTAAAACCTTGATAAAACATTTAAAAATACAAATGATAAACAATATAAAACACCAAAACAATATAAAATAAAATAAAGTAAATGTTAATATTATAACAAAGTATTAAAAACAATATAAAGAAACTAACCAAGTAAATGTTAAAATTATGAAAAAATATTTAAAAACAATAAAAAAAATCATAATCATTTAAAAATGTTAATATTATAACACAATATTGTTAAAAAATAAAAATAAAAAAATTCAAAACACAAAATCCCACATTTTAAAAGGTAAGTTTAATGGATTAAGGAGGAAGGTCTTAAGGTGGGTCCATTCCCGGAATCACTCAACCTCTTAAGCACCACTCTAAGACTACTTGGAGTGGTGCTAAGAGGTAACATTCTTAAGAGCCTCCCCTTATACACAAAAAAAACAACAAAACATACCCTTAAAACTTCATAAGACTTAACATTTTCTTATTATATTATTTTTCATATATTGTTTTGAAATTTTATTATATATTACATGTTTTATATTATATTGTTTTGAAATTTAATATTATGTTATATCTGTTTCATTTATGTTTTAAATTTAATTTTATAATATAGGTTTTGTATTTGTCCTTTATGGTTTTTAAATATTTTGGTATAAATTTTATAGTTTATTGTAAATTTTTTATTTTGTTTTTTAAGTATAGTTTTTATTAACATACATTTTTAATATTTTTATTACTTTTATGCTATGAGGAAAATATCACAAATTTTTTATAAGATATTTTGGTAATGTTAAGATTTTATTTAGAGAATAAATATTAAGTTTTTAATATGTTTTTTTACAAATATTTGATATATTTTTTGTTAAATTATGTGAATCATCACTTTATGGAAAATAGTGTTAATTAGTATCATTTTTATACATAAAATAGCTGAAAATATGTTAAAATGGTTTGAAATATCTTTATTTTCTCTAATTTTTAACAAACTTGCCCCAAAATGACTTATTTAAGAGAAAAGTTGAAGAAAAAATTTTCAAAATGTATATATTTTTCATTCTAAGTAACTTCTAAATGTTAAAAAAAATGAAAATATGTATTTTTTTCCATTATAATTAGCTGCTAAATGTATATTTTTTTTGTAAAATTTTTAAATTTGAAAAAAAACATTTGTAAATAAAAAATATAGTTTTTTTTATGACCAAAAAATTTCAAAATCTCAAAAAAATTGCTCAAATGAAAAATGGTGCTACTAGTATACACGCTTTTTTGAAATGAAAGTAAAAATAGCTATTGAAATTGACTGCCAAAATAATGAGAAAATGTCAGGTTCTCGTCAAGATGTATAACTTGTTCAAGAGGATCATAGCTTATTCTATCAAGGATCACTTGATTCCTCACGTATCCTCTAAGCATACGCCTAAGAAGATGTTTGATGCCCTATCAGGAATGTATGAAGAAAGAAACATCAACCAGAAGATGAACTTGAGATCCCAACTCAAAAGTACAAAGATGGGAAATGGTGAATCTATCCACGAATACTTCACAAGGGTCTCTCAATTCAAAGAACAACTAGAAGCAATTGAAGAAAAGATTGATGAAATTGAACTAGTAATGGCCACTCTCAATGGTATTACTAGACCACAGGACTCCTTCATCCAGACAATCTGTGCAAAGAAGGAAAGCCTAAAATTTGATGACCTGTGGGAAGAATGTGTTCAAGAGGAATATAGAGTAGCTAACCGAGAAGCACTACATATAGATGATGACCATGCTCTAGCTACTCATACCAAAAGAAGAAAAGGAAAACATTATTTCAAGAAGGAAACTCATAAGGGGTCTTATCCTCCTAAGAAGTTTCAAAAGAATAAAAAGGGAGATTACAAGCAAAAATATTTATCCTCTTATCAATGTTACCACTGTGATAAGATAGGACACATTGCCAGAAGTTTCAAAAGAATAAAAAGGGAGATTACAAGCAAAAATATTTATCCTCTTATCAATGTTACCACTGTGATAAGATAGGACACATTGCCAGAAATTGTCCAACAAAGAAAGAAGAATATAAGAGGAATAATAACAAAAGACATCATGCTAACTTAGGAGGAGGAGGAGGAGGAGGAGATCCCACGAAGTTAGTGAAAGAGGAAGTTGAAGAATATGTTCTCTAGAATATGTATCTGTCATTGGGAGAGAAGAGGGTGGCATGTATAAACTGAAAGGTCACTCATAAGCAACCTTGATTCATAATACTACAAGTCAATGTGAACTATGGAATAGAAGGCTTGCTCACATAAACTGCAAATCCCTACCACATGTGAGCAAGATATTCACAGGTCTACTAGACCTAAAGATTCATCATGAAGGAATATGTAAAAGATGTAACCTTTGATGAATATACATCTCTCAAGAATTTGAGAAAGTGCCAACCTGAAAAAATATATGAACAAGTAGTAGCTCCTGGAGCTGCAGAACCAATGAAATAAGTTATACCTTCTCCTAATGATGAGATTACGGAATAACATGGTATCTTGGAGCCCCAAGAACCTCCCCACACGAGAAATACACCTTGGGCTCGTGAGATTATTTAAGAAGCAGAAAGGTATGGTGCTCCAAAAGGCTCCACAAGGCAGAGCAAGGAGCCAAAGCCATTTCTTAGTTATGTAGCTTTGATGTGTGATCTTGTAGACAAAGAACCTACTTGTTTTGAAGTAGCAACTCAAAAGAGAGAATGGGTAGAATCAATGAAGGAAGAATACCAATCCACAATGAAGAATGATGTGTGGGAAGTATTTCCCAAACAAGAAGGTAAAAGTGTGGTATCTTCCAAATCGATATATAAGATAAAACATACAACCGATGGAAGTATCGAGAAGTACAAAGCTAGATTTGTGTCCCAAGGATTCTCTCAAAAGGAAGGAATTGACTATGAAGAGATATTTGCTCCTGTATCAAGGTACACTTCTATCATAACCATCATGGCACTATAGACAGAATGGAAGTTACACCAGATGGATGTGAAAACAACCTTCCTAAATGGTGTTATTGAAGAAGAAGTGCACATAGATCAGCCACAAGGTTTTGAAGTAGAATACAGAAGAACACATGTCTTTAAATTGAATAAGGATATGTATGGATTAAAGTAAGATCCAAGAGCTTGGTATGGAAGAATCGATAGTTTTCTAACGAGCTTAGGCTTTACCAAAATTAAGGTTGATCCTAACATTTACTTCAAGGTTATGGATGATGAACCTGTCATATTGTTTTTGTATGTGGATGATTTAGTCCTGAAAGGTAATCAGAAGCAAATATCATAGTGTAAGAAGAAGCAAACCGCAGAATTTGAGATGAAATACCCTGGCTTGATGCATTATTTTCTAGGTCTTTAAGTATGGCAGATCCCAGAAGGAACATTCCTTAACCAAGGGAAGTATGCAGTGGAAATCCTAAAATGGTTTGACATGTTGGAGATTAAATCCATGGTCACACCCATGGATACACACTTGAATTTTATGGATGATGCTTCATCTGAATTAGTGGATGTGACACTATACAAAGAGATCATTGGTTCATTGATGTATCTGACAAATACCTGACCAGATATATTATTTTTCGTGAGAAAATGAGTCGACATCTGGTTGAGCCCAGACATGTTCACCTGGTAGCTGCAAAGCATGTGATGAGGTACCTAAAAGGTATGATAGACTATGGTATCAGTTATACTAGAGATCATGGCTTCAGACTATATGGTTATATAGATTTATATTGGGAAGGAAGTGTCTCAAATAGAAAGAGCACTTTAGGAGGATGTTTTAGTTTGGGGTTAGCCATGTTCTCATGGCTAAGCAAGAATCAACCCAATGTTTCTCTCAACACTGTAGAAGCGGAATATATTGCAGATTGTTCTACCAGTTGTGAATCCATATGGATTCGGAATTTGTTGTCAAATCAATTCGATCTAGAGATGGATGCTACCGTGATTCTATGTGACAACCAAAGATGCATGAAGATGACACAAAACCATGTGTTCCTTGATAAGACGAAGCACATATAGATATGGTACTTCTACATTCATGACATGGTGTAGAAGGGAGCTATAAAGATCCAATATGTGAGCACAAATGAGCAGGTTGCAGAGGTGTTGACTAAGACTCTGTCTTGTGTGAAGTTTGAACAATTCCGAGACAAGATTGGTGTTGTCTGTAAGGACTTCCCTTGAAAGGGGGAGTAGTATTGTTGATACTACATTATCCTTATCACAATATATAGCTCAGCTGGGATTGATCATCCTTAGACTTGATTCCATAATTCTAAAAGGAAGGATCGTGTCAGACATGATCTCGTAAATCCGAAAGGAATGATCGTCCAAATATGTTGATGGACGTAATCCCATAATTATGGAAGGAAGGACCATCCAAGATGTAGATAATAGGATTGATCATCCTTAGACTTGATCACGTAATTCCAAAAGGAATGATCCTCTTAAATGTTAATCTTAATGGACTTGATCCTATAATTCCAAAAGGAAGGATCGTCTAAGATGAAGATGTTAGGACTAATCATCCTTGTAATGTATCCTGTAATTATGAAAAGGAAGGATCATCTAAATATGTTGATGGAATTGATCTCGTAATTCTGAAAGGAATGATCATCCAAGATGTAGATGTTAGGATTGATCATCCTTAGATTTGATCCCGTAATTTTGAAAGGAAGGATTGTCTTAAATGTTGATCTTGATGGAATTGATCCCATAATTCTAAAAGGGAGGATTTTCCAAGATGAAGATGTTAGGGCTAATCATCCTTAGACTTGATCCCATAACTTCGAAAGGAAGGATCGTCTTAAATTTGGATGGACTTGATCCCGTAATTCTGAAAGGGAGGATCCTCCAAGATGTTGGGACTAATCACCCTTATACTTGATCCCATAATTCCGAAAGGAAGGATCGTCTTAAATGTTGTGAGTGGACTCGGTCCCATATTTATGAAAGGAAGGATCATCCAAGATGTTACACTAATCATCCTTAGACTTGATACTGTAATTCTGAAAGGATGGATTGCCTTAAATGTTGCTATGGAATTGATCCCGTAATTATGAAAGGAAGGATTGTCCAGGATGTTAGTAGTGGAATTTATCCCATAATTTTGAAACAAAGGATCATCTAGGATGTTAGTAGTGGACTTGATCCCTTAATTATGAATGGAAGGATCATCCAGAATGTTAGTGATGGACTCGATCCCATAATTCCGAAAGGAAGGATCGTCTAGGATGTCCGTGGTCGATTTGATCACGTAATTCCAAATGGAAGGATCGTCCTATGTATATGTGTTAGTTGTGATTATTATTGGTAGCTCTGCAAAGGATTGATCATGTAATTATGAAAAGAAGGATTATCTAAGTACCACATATGTGCTTTCCATGATCCCGTAATTCCAAAAGGAAGGGTCATGTTGGTTGTTGTTATACCTTCCATAGATGTTGTCACTCCAGCCTTGAGATGTTGATGATGATGTTGTTAAGATTGTCACATGTTGGTGTTCCAAATTTATGTTGATGATCCAACCTCGTGCTGTCATTGTTGTTTTTGTTCTAGATTTATGCTAATGAGCCAACCTCGTGTTGTCGTTGTTATTGTTATTCCATCTTTATGTTGATGAGTCAGCCCCATGCTATCAGTGCTAGTGATGTATTAATTTTTATGTAGGTTATGATGTTCCATATTGCAGATCATGATGCCTAGTCCCATGTTGCAGATGATGATTCAGTTCCATGCTGCATATGATGGTGTCCCAATAGATGATGATGATGATCCAACTCCATGTTGTAAATGATGCTCCAATTCAATGTTGCAAATGATGATGCTACAACTCCATGTTGTTGATGATGTTCCAATTCCATACTGCATATGATGATGTTCCAACAGATGATGATGATGCTCTAGTTCCATGCTACAGATGATGATGCTCCAACTCTATGCTACTAATGACATTTCAGTTCCATGTTGCAGATGATGATGCCCTAGTTCCATGTTGCAGATGATGATACTTCAGCTCTGTACTGGAGATGTTGATGGTGATACTTTATCTATGTCCTGAATATGTTGATACTCCAGCTCCGTGCTGCAGATGATGATGATGTTCAAAACTTTCAATGATCTATATATGTACCAGACAATGTTCCAAAATATGATGTTGGTGATGCCTCCTCCCTCCTTTTGATGATGTTGTGTCGAAGCACACTAGTTGTTGTTTATTTCAGTAGAATACCCTTATTGTTAAGGGGGAGTGTTGAAATAATGTAACTTCAAAGAATATTCTACTTGTACTTCACATTATTATTATTCCTCCTTCAGGAGATGTTACTGATGTAAAAGTCACGTAAAAGTCATGAGGTAAAACCTCAATTGTAATTCATTCAATAGAAACCAAAAAAGAAGAATATAATTATTATTGTGAAGTTTACCTAGGTAGGTCGTACCTGTCAATTATATAGGTTGTCCTAGTTAGGTAAATTGTCAGTTGGGAAACTAGTATAAATAGGGAGGCTCTATCTCTCATTTATACACACTCACTCACACTTGTATTATGTAAGAGAGAGAAATAAGGAGGGACATAGTCATAGGAGAACTAGTGTATTTGGTGTTTTGGATCTTATGCTTGGGGTTTGGTATCTTATTTGATGAGACCTTGGCCTTTAGTCATTCCATATTGGTAATCTATATTGAGGAATTTTTTGTTCGTTTTTTCCCTTTAGGGTTTTCCCAGGATAAATTGTTGTGTACCTTGTGATTGTGTTTCTTTCAATGATCCTCTTTATGTTATTATTGTGAAAACGTATTAAATTCTAATCAAGTTAGGACTCAACATATGATATCATAGAAAAATTAACAACATAGGGGGTCATGCACCACAATATAGGGGGTAATGTACCACAATATAAGGTGTAATGTGGCACTATATAGGGGGTAATGTTCCAACATTTAGGGATGAACATCATATACCATACATTCCTTGAACATCCATAAGTCAACAACATCACTCTAATAACAAAGAACCAAATACATGATCCAAGAGGATATTGGTGGCTGCCCACCTATTCCACTTGGACCCCCACCATTTTTTCTTTCAGTTTTCCAGTTTCCTTAATTGCAGCACAATTTACTATTTTTGGCAGTTTTCGGGTCCTAAATTTTTGGAGCTGTTTTGAGGCATTAAACGACATATTTTCGGCATCGAATGGTTGGGAAAATATTATTCTATTCTAGACTTAATAGTTGTCATTATGGATGTAGTCCTTAAACAGATATTTCTAACAATGTATCATGCGCGTCAAACGGAGGTAGTATGCTAAAGTTACGACCCCGAGAAATTGATGTACCAAGTTACCCAACGGGGCCCACATTCTGGCATTTCACCTCCTAGGGTTAGGTTTTTGGCTGTGTAGGGTTTCCATTGTTTTTCAATAATATATAGGCCTTCGATCCTCATTGTAACACATAGTTCAGAGGCATGTAGCTGCCATATCTCTTCTCAGAGATAAGCTACCAGCACTATAGCTAGTTTATTTCCATTCTGTATGTAAACGAGTTTCAGTTATTGATTAATGAAATGAAGTGTTATTTCTGCTGCATATTTGTTTCTGTGGTTATTTATGTATTCTGTTGCATTCCTGCATAAATCCAGATTAGTGGTTTCAGAGCAATCTTCTCTTTCTCGATCCTTCTTTGCATGTCCCCAACGAGGGCGGGGTATAACGAGTTAGGGATCGATCTGGTTGAACCTTTGCAATATCAGCCTCGCAAATCCCAATGGCCACCCATGGGGGACAAAAAGAAAGATGAGGGCATAGAAGATCTTATCAAAATGTTGCTCGAGGAGGCCCTTGAAAAACAAAGGAACGTGATGATGGATAACTTCTCCCATATCCTTCAACAACTTCCCAAGGGCAGCGCATCTGCATCTAGCAGCCACTCTAGAGGCACAACCCCTTTTAAGGTACAAGTAAACTTCGACATTCCGATATTTGATAGTCGAATAGATGCAGATGCTGTAGATAGATGGTTGAATCTATTAGAAGGATATTTCTTGATTCATGACTTTTTTGACCGGGAAAAGTTTACTTTTTCTCTACTCAAATCCACCCCCCATGTCAAGGACTGGTGGGAAACCTATTGTGAGAGAAAGGACGAGAAGGAACCCTCTCTGTTCTCGACCATACCCACTTGGAATTATTTCTGAGATTCCATAAAGGGACAATATTATCCGGTGGGGAGCTATGAGGACAAGTACATACAATGGACTACGCTACGATAGTAAAGAGATCAAGATGTACATGAGCTGACAAATCTGTTCCATACCCTGCGCACCAATTTGGGTATCAAAGATTCAGAGAAACATTTGGTGATGAAGTACCATAGCTATCTACACAGATACATTCAAGAGGAAATGGAGTTCCTCGACATCTCCTCGCTTGGCACGTCATATCAGTATGCTACCAAAATTGAGCAAAAAATCAAACAAAAAAAAGTGAAACTTTGGATCTGCGAATCAGAAGCAAGGGAAAGGTGCCCCCAAACCACAGAACCAAGGACACAGCCAAGGCATGGCGACTCAAGAAAACTTTCCAAAGCCTCAAGCAAAGAGAAACACTGCAAAGCCGAAGAAGGAAGCGGGAAAGTGGTGTGAGTTCCATAAGAGCCCCACTCACAACACAAGTGAGTGTTGGGCCAAGCAGTCACTAGTGGCTGAGATAAAGGATTCTAAATCAGATGCATACTCTGACACTGAATCAAAACTTGAGAAGGGGAATGACAGAGGGAAGAATATTATCTATGCTACCAAGAAGAACCAGAGGAGGAGGAGCATCTTTTCCACTCCCATATGTGGGTAAAGGGTTCCCCGCTACAGTTCATTGTCGACAGTGGGAGCCAAAAGAACCTAATTTCAGCAGAGGTTGTGAAGCGGTTGGGTTTTCTGACCACAACACACCCACAGCCATACACCATCGGGTCGCTTCACCAAGGACGGGATCTTCGCGTCAGCTAGCAGTGTCGCCTTCCCTACAGCATCAAGCCCTTCACTAATGAGGTATTATGTGATATTGCTCCTCTTGATGTTTGTGATGTATTATTAGGTCAACCATACTTATGGAAGCGACATGCTATGTATGAGTCCCAGCCTTGCACTGTTATTATTACATTGGGAAATAATTTGTACAGGATACCAAAGGTACCACCTCTTACCGCTATCTCTTTGGTTACTACAAAACAATGCACTAAGCTCATTTCCAAAACCGGGAAGTTTGTTTTCTTGATGATCCGCCCTCATGGAAAGAAGAAGATCATGGCCACAACCTCCAGGAAAGGCCCCTCTGCACAACAACAACAAATGGACAAGGTCATGGAGGAGTATTGGGACATATTCACCTCACCCACCGGGGTGCCTCTCCACTGTCAGGTCAAGCACCCCATCGATCTGACCCCAGGTGCGCTGCTACCCAATGGACCAATCTATCGATGCTCTTTTTTGGAGAATGATGAAATCAAGAGGCAAATTCAGGAGCTACTATAGAAGGGTCACATCCAGCCAAGTTCATCGCCCTGTGGGAGCCCAATCGTGTTGGTACAGAAGAAGGATGGGACTTGGAGACTCTGTATTGACTATCGGGCGCTGAACAAGATCACTATCTAGAATAGGTACCCGATCCCACGAATTGACGACCTCCTGGACCAGCTTAAAGGGGTGAAATATTTTAGCAAGATCGACTTAAAGTCTGGGTATCACCAGGTACCAATTGAACCAACCGATGTGTGGAAGACTACCTTCAAAGCCAAGGAGGGCCTTTTCAAATGGTTGGTCAGGCCTTTCGAGATGAAAAATGCTCTTGCAACCTTCATGAGATTGATGGATGACATCTTGCGGCCATTCACCAACTCATTTGTAGTAGTATACTTGGATGACATCCTGATCTTCAGCCAAACTTGGGAAGAGAACCTCCACCACATCCGACAGGTCCTCCAAACATTGTGGCAGCACAAGTTGTGTGCCAGTTTAGACAAGTGCACTTTTGGCATGACCCAGGTTCAGTATCTGGGATACATTATTGATGAGTGTGGGGTACATGTGGATCCAACCAAGATCCAAGTCCTTCGGGATTGGCCAGGCCCAACTACTGTAATAGAGATTCACAACTTTCTGGGCCTTGCTAATTTATACCGCTAGTTCATGTTGGGATTCTCTCATATCACTTGGACCTTGAGTCAAGTCACCAAGGGAGGAGCAAAAGAAAAATTCTTTCGGTCAGAAACTCAACAGAAGGCGTTTGCAGAATTGAAACATCACCTCTGTTGTGCCCCAGTGCTCACAATACCAGACTTGCAACAACCATTGAGATCGAGACAGATGCCTCTTACTATGCTATTGGGCCACTCCTTAGTCGACAAGGGAATCCAGTGGCATATCATAGTGAGACACTGTCCGACACAGTCTACAAATATCCCACTTATGACAAAGAGATGTATTCCATTGTACAGGCTTGCCGACAATGGAATCATTATATTTTGGGGAAGGAAATGATCATCCACATAGACCACCGACCCCTGTAGTTCATACAGACACAAGGGAAGTTATAGAACGATCGCCATCAAAAGTGGTCTACATATCTACAGGGAAGCACCAATAATGTTGCAGACTACCTCAGCCGACCACCAATCATGGCAATAACCACTGTGCTCGACTCTTGTGGGTAGGAGACTTCTGAGTTCATGCACACATACCAGACACTCTTGGAGGGAAGCCAAGTTCCAAAATTTCACCTCCCGGATGTACTACTATGTCACATGGGACACCTTTGTGTTCCTTCAAGTGAGCATGCCAAGATGATTTGGGAAGCGTACTATATTCGGGTTGCTGGGCATTTTGGGGTCGAGAAAACAGTGGCAGTACTATAGAAGTATTTCTATTGGTTGAACCTTCGATAGGACATCACAAAGTACATCTGATCCTGCACTTCCTGCACCATTGCCAAACCATCCATTAAGAAGCAAGGCCTCTATACTCCATTTCCTACCCCTAGTCAACCTTGGGAATCCATCTCCATGGATTACATGTTAGGCCTTCTTTCTACTAAGCACGGAAACGACTGTGTGTTTGTGGTCATTGACAGATTCTCAAAGATGGCCATAATGGTGGCCTAGAAGAAGAATATCACAGTAGAAGCCACTGCTAAACTCTTCTTTGAACGAGTGTGGGTACACTTTGGGATCCCACAGTCTATAATCTCAGACCAGGACAGTAGGTTCCTTAGTACATTCTGGTCTAGCCTATGGTCAATGCTAGACACCAAGCTCACAAATTCCACAGCTTTCCATCCCAGACTGATGGCCAAACAGAGGTTGTCAACAGGATGATCATACACATTTTGCGCATGTACAACTCAAAGAATCCACACACATGGCATGAGAACCTCCCCTATGTACAACACAGCTATAACCGGACCCTCCATAGCTCAACTAACCACACTCCCTTTCAGGTGGGCTTGGGACTCCAGCCACTATGTCCCATTGAAGTAACCATGCCATTTGCAGCTACTCAGGATGATTAACCTCATATCCAGTATGAAGTTTCCATGGCGAACAACTTCATTGAGCGCATTCAGCACATTCACCAACATGTTCATGACATATTGGACAGATCCAATTCTAAGTACAAGCAACAACATGATCAACATCGGGTGCAACACCAATTCCAGGTGGGTGACAAAGTGTGGCTACATTTGCAGAAGGAGAGCCTCGTTGGGCCCCACCACAAGCTTCGCCCGCTCCGATATGGGCCATACACCATCACCAAATCTGTCAGGGATAATGCCTTTGAGCTCATTATTCCACCATTCCTTGATCTGCACCCAGTGTTCAATGTGGACCGCCTTTGGCCCTACTTTCCACCTCTACTGGACACATCAAATGTGGCAGAACAACTCACACCAATAGAGTTAAACCCCGACTGCATGGAACAAGCCACAACTGATCGGATTATGGAAACACAGACCAAGAACACCCTCCAGTAGAATATCAGCTATATTAAGTTGTCAAATCAAGCCAACTCCTTCACTAGGGAAAGTGGCTCACCATGGACCAAGTTTAGCAGAAGTTTCCTCATCTCATGGAGGAACTCAACGCAATGGGGACCATTGCTTCCTAAGGGGGGAGGAATGATCCAAGAGGATATTGGTGTCTGCCCACCTATTCCACTTGGACCTCCACCATTATTTCTTTCATTTTTCTAGTTTCCTTAATTGTAGCGCAATTTACTATTTTTGGTAGTTTTCGGGTCCTAAACTTTCGGAGCTGTTTTGAGGCCCTAAACGACGTTTTTTCGGCATCGCATGGTTGGGAAATATGAGTTTGTTCTAGAATTGATATTTTTTGTTTATGGATGTATTCCTTAAACAAATATTTCTAACAATGTATCATGCACGTCAAACGGAGGTAGTATGCTAAAGTTACGACCCCGGGAAATTGTTGTACCAAGTTACCCAACGGGGCCCACATTCTGGAGTTTCACCTCCTAGGGTTAGGTTTTTGGATGTGTATGGTTTCCATTGTTTCTCAATAATATATATGCCTTCGAGCCTCATTGTAACACAGAGTTCAGAGGCATGTAGCCGCCACTTCTCTTCTCAGAGATAAGCTACCAGCACTCTAGCTAGTTTATTTCCATTCTGTATGTAAACGAGTTTCAGTTATTGATTAAGGAAATTAAGTGTTATTTTCGTTGCATATTTTTTTCTGTATTTATTTATGTATTTTGTTGCGTTCCTACATAAATCCAGATCAATACATCTCAAAGGTCACCCTAGATGAAGATTGTGATCAAAATTTACCCTTGGACACCCATGCAGAATGGGGGGTAACAGGTCCCACTTGATCAACCTTAACTAACCTGGAAATATGATGAGAGTTGACTAGGTCAACTTTAATACAAACCTAGGAATACAATATAATAATGATTACAATAGGGTTAGTCATGGTTGGAAGTGAATCTTACACCATAATTAATAAATTCACCCCAAGTTGCTAATTAAATATCTTAGTTGGACTGGGTTGCAAACACCTTACTTTTTCATATTTTTTGTTTTGTTTTGGAAAAGTGTCAGATATAATGGTCATAATTATGACTTAGGAGTACTTTCAACAGGTAATAAAGGCTCGGTTATGGACTTCATAATAAATTAATGTCATCAATATTAGTAATAAATGTAGTCATTAAAGTATTAGGTAACCAGGATTTAGTATTTACATAAGCTCTACACTTTCTCCTACTATGTAATAGGCATTGCATCAGTTAATAATAAGTCAATATATTCTCTCATTCTTAAGTGCATTCGTGTCTATGCTCATGTGTGTAATAAGTTAAAACTAACATACGCTCCTAAATAAAGTATGAGATAAAAGGACCGTGAAATGGAAAGAAATACATGACTTCTTCCAAAAGAGGGGATATTGTTCCATGTCCTATTCATGAATAAAAAACTACATTTTGGTCATTAACATAAATTTAAGAATCCACACATGTGTTAGCATGCTACAGGTTACTAGTGATCTCACAATCATACAAATAATATTGCACTAGAATATCAATATTGAGGTTCACTAAAAAGAAAATGTTGGAGATACTATATTTCATGTAACAAATAGAGAAAATTTCATCAGATTGAATTTGCATCATCTATTCATATAAAAGATACAATCATATAAATGAAAACCCATAGCTAAGAACATAGACTTGAGAAAACTTTTCAAATAAAGTTACAAATACCGACCTTCATATAACCTCTTAATTAAGAAAATACATTGCATATAATGCAAGTTGTTGGTGAGAAAATACATCAAATGCAATGATCTATTATAGGACCACATGTTAAACTCTTCTAGTGGTTTAAAAAAAAACTATAGAGATGATCACCAAGTAAAATGAGAAAAATGGGCATCTTATACTGCTAATCCACATAATAATTGCAAACCAGAAAATTGTGAAGCATTGCTCAGCTTGTAAAGCGAAAAGGAAAAACAATACACATATGTGATTAGAAAATAAAAAATCTTAAACATGGAAACCTTGATATGAAAAATGTGGAACAAACATTTTGGTCATTCTTTTCACTTCATTTCTACATAGCATTTTTTTATTAGATACATTTGTGGAATTTCCCCCTGAACTTCAAACCTAAAACATTTCCTTTATTATGGCATGTCCTCTTTATGTGGAATTTTTATATTGAAACCGTTGGAATCATCATTGAACCATCATGCCTAGGCTTGTCACATTTTGATCCAGTAGAGAACCATTTGTATAATACATCATTCATATTATTCACATTGTGCCATTTCAATCCCAAGGGATCATTTCCAAACATGGGCTCCATATTGCTTGTCAACAATGGAGAAGCATCGATAATTAAATAGGCTAAGTACAGTAATGTACTAATGATGATACAAGGGATTGAAAACCATAACCATAAGTTTTTTACTCAATTAACATCCAACAATGTTGTTTATCTTGAAGGATTTTCCTTAAAGGAATCAATATAGGATTGCAATATCATTTTTCTATAATTGTTACACTGTCTCCTTAATTTCTAGTGGATATATGATTGCTTAGAAGACTATATTGAATCTAGGGCACATCGACATTGAGAAAGTTGATGTTAAGCAAGTTGAGGTCAATGAAGTCAATGTTAAGCAAGTCAAATTTTGGCATGTTGATGTTGCAAGTGTATCAATCAAGCACCCATCCTTATGAAATAATGATGCGTGACTTCAATGCCCATTCTTATGAAACAATGATTCTTGTTGCTCTTATCTTAAATTCTAATACATATACATGAATTGTATCAAATTCTTCATTCATGCATAGGTTCCTTTACATATGCTACCATGGTTTGAGTGGTTGTGAAGAAACATTCTACCATAGTTCTTATTTGAGTTATAATTAAATTACATATTGTAGATGCTTATAGTCATTCGAGAATATCCAATGCATCTCTTTACATGTATTTTCCTTGAGAATAATTTCCTTAGAAAAATATAACTAGGAAGTCTTTATTCTTTGTATAAATTTTGTACATCCTTTACAATACTTTCAAAAATGGAAAATTTCTCCATAATATTCAAGAGTGATCATATCTTCTGTAGTTATTAGAGAATTAATATAAAAACCAAAATGAAATATCCTGCATCAATTGTGAATAAAGATATTAGATATTAGAAATTTTTCGAGTGAGGATATAGGTACATATCCCATGGATGGAAGGGATAGTTTTGTTTTGAATTGATCCATCCCTACTTCCCTTTACAACCCAATTGTTAGTTTCTATCTAGATGCCTTTGTAGCACACATAACCCTAGAATACACACAAAGGTTGGGTACATTAGCTCTTTAAAAAAGGGGGGTGGATGGATCTAAGATAATAACAATGGAGTAATACTCTTTGAGGTCAGGATAACATGCCAAACTATTTAAAACTTTCAAAAACGTGCATCCATTACAGGAAGTATTCCCTTCCAATGCATCCCAATTCCCATTCTACATGCAATGGAGTGTAATGACACATGAATACATTCATACCAGAACCTTATTACATGTTTACTAATTGTCATCACAAATATGGGGGAATATACCGTCACCATATAAAAAAATAATAAAGCATATTTACATCCATTCACCAAAACATCATTTATGATGGTATCCATTCAGAATCTGTAATATCCCTTATACTGATATTTTCTATTTCTATGCAAAGTTACTAAAATAACCGGGCATGCAAACTGCCATGCAAAAATTCCCTATTTTATAGCTGAAATTCGGGTTAGGGTTTGCAGGATAGAATATAACACTTACCACTGATAAGCTGGCTGAAATGATCATGAGAGAATATGCATGCATCAAGAGATGATTTGGAGATGACATGGTACCTTCTGCCTCCAGTGATACCCCAGCAGCACGAACCCAAAATCAGCTAAGGGTGACATTTTCAGTGAAGGAGGTGTCCGTTGAAGCTGAGAATTTGCAGGAGTGGTAGTATTCCCATTTCGGAGAGGATGCTTGACACATGTGGAAGTTCTGAGGTCTTTAGGTAGGCTAGCGAATTGATCTGGAGGTTTATTTGCTCACGCTCCTCTGATCCTGAAATTGCTGATAACTGCTCCAGATGAGAAAGACCGGATCTGATAATCACCAGGTACTGGAGTATGATACTGATGATGAGAATGGTGCCTGGGTTCTGAAGGTAAACTAAGACCTGAAGACCCAGTGAATGATTTGGGGTTTTCCAGCTAAAAAACCCCTTACGGCTGCACATGTGCCCCTATAAACAATATCTTATGGATACTGGATAACTGTAAAGGAATGAATAAATTGAAGAGCGCATGGTGAACCTGGATGGTTTACCTTGGATGAGACTAGGGCATATATCTCGCTTCCGAAACCCCGTTAGTTGAAGACGCCATCTCCGACCCCAACTGTTGTGGCTGCATGCTGTGCTACTACTCAAGAGCTCCAAAATCAATAACCGTCAAAAGTAAAGTCTCCATTCACTTTATCTTTCTTTTATAACTTTCAACTATGAAAACCCTAACTTTTGACCTAATTAGGTCACTTTAACTTCTAATTTGCAATTGACTTCCATGCATGCACATGGAGACTTAAATGGGTGCTTGCATCATTAAATAATGCTTAGATGTCATGCATGTCGGTGGCCTTTGGCTCCGATGGCCCTCTTTGACCTAATGGTGATATCATATTGATGCCCTAGATTTTCTGTAGATGGCATCAGTCTTTAGTTGATTCCCTAGCTGTTAGTAACCGCTCAAACCCACAGGAATCACATAGGTTAGCGGTTTTGGTCCTCAATGCCTAATCAGATGAGGACATTACAGTTCTCCCCACTTGATATTGCTTGTCCTCAAGCAACTACAAACTGGGATGTTGCATTACCTGTTCACCTTCCCATGTGGCATCTTCTAGAGGTAGTTCTTTCCATTGAACCAAGTATTCCCTAATCACCCGGCTCCTGAGTTTCCTTTCTCTAGTCTGTATGATCCATTCAAAAATCAGTATCAGTAGTCATTCATCATCTAAAGGAGGTAATTATGTTGATGGTGCAATCTATTTCCCAATGGTATTTTTCAGGTTGGACACATGGAATACATTGTGAATTTTACTTTCCTATGGTAGTTCTAGTTCATATGCCACCTCTCCCACCTTCCTGATTATTCTGTAGGGTCCATAGAAGCAAGGTTTTAACTTTTCCACTCCTTTCTTCTTAAGTGAAGACTGCCTGTAAGGTTGGAGCCTTAAGTATACCAAATCTACTACCTCAAAGCTCCGCTCAACCCTATTTCTATCTACATACAACTTCTACTAATTCTGGGCTGTCTGTAAGTTTTCCTTCAAGATTTTAAGAATATCCTGACTATCCTGTATCCAATCCTTTGCATTAGGTGCCCTATTGTCTTCGAATGCTAAATATGCATAGTCCAAGGCCTAGTAGCCATATAATTCCTTAAAAGGTGTCATCCTAATATACATGTGATAGGTAGTATTATAGCAGTACTCCCCTAAGTGTAGCCATTTAATCTAGGTTCGTTGATGCCATGTTACGTAGTTCCTCAGATATCCTTCAATCCACTTGTTGACAATTTCAGTTTGTCCATCGCTCTGGGGATGATAACTTGTACTGGTAGCCAGTTCAGTCCCCACTAATATGAATAGTTCCTGCCAGAAGGCACCTGTGAATCTATTATCCCAATCACTGACAATGGTCTTAGGTAACCCGTGTAACTTGAAGACCTCCCTAAAGAATAACTCAGCTGCTTGAGCTGTAGAGTAATCAGATGATATAGAAAATAAATGTGCAAACTTCGTAAATCTATTAACTACGACATATAAACAACCCCACCCTTGGACCTTGAGAAATCCTGTAATGATTTCCATGGAGACACTTTCCCACTTTTGTTCTGGAATTGGTAGTGGCTGAAGCAACCCTACTGGATGGATGTTCTCGATCTTGTTCTACTGACATATGCTACATCACGTATGTGTTGCATAACCTCCCCTTTGAGGCCCTTCCATGAGAACCTCCCTTGAATCTATCTATAGATCTTCAAGAAACCCTAATGTCCTGATAATGGAGAGTCATGTGCTTCATGTATGATATTTTTCCTCAAAGTTGATTCTGGGACAAGGTATACTATGTTCTTGTAATAGATGAGGTCATCGACAATCCTGAATCTGTCCATCCAATAATTCGCAAGCGAATTTATTTTTGGAGTATTCTACTAAGAGAAGTGCCCTCCAATATGTGGATATACTCATGAGAGATAGTGAGGTAGGTCGCCTGGATAATGCATCAGCTATTATATTATTCTTACCTTTTACATACTCAATCTCGAAATCATAGGCTTGTACTTTTCTGAGCCATTTCTGTTTGCGCTCATTCAATTCCTTCTACTCCAAGAAATACTTGAGGCTATTATGATCTGTCTTGATTTTGAACTTACTGCCCACCAAGTACTATCTGAACTTCATGAGAGCATGTAAGATGGTTAGCATTTCTTTGTCATATATGGAGTAGTGGCGCTCATAATTTTTCCATTTTCAGCTCTCAAATGTAATAGGGTGATGATTTTGCATCAATACTGCTCCTAGCCCTTCCCTTGAGGCATCACATTCTACTACAAATGGTTGTGAGAAGTCCAATAATGCTAAAACTAGGCAAGAACTCATAATGACTTTCATCTCCTCGAAAGTTTTCTATGTTAGTTCTGTCCATGTGAATGCTTCCTTCTTTGTCATATCTGTGAGGGGTGCGGCAAATTGGGAGAAACCCTTAACATACCTTTGATAATAAGTGCAAATACCTAAGAAGCCTCTCAATTCTGTGATTGTTTTTGGCGCAAGCCAATCTCTGATAGCTCGGATTTTCTCCATGTCAACTTGTACTCCTTTTTCACTGATTATGTGCCCTAGATACAACATTTCCTTCATTCCAAATTCACACTTGGACATTTTCGCATAAAGCGAGTGTTCTTCTATAATGCTCCAACCACTTTTCATTCAAACTCTCCATGAGATTCTGAGTGAACTCACCGTAGGAGTGTATGGTGTTGTGACCCAATGTCACTAATCTGTGGTACCACCACTCATGAGCTTCTCCATCTAGGTGGAGTGTGGCTAATTTAATGGCATATGTCTCTGTCATGGGATTGAGTTGGAAATAGGTATCCAACTTTTGAACCCATATCTGTGTTGATCCTCCGCAAGTCTCATCAAAGTTTGGGATGGGCAACCTACCTAAGGTTTTCTACAATTCCTAGTTGTGATTGAATCCCTTGTTGAAATTCAGGGGCCTGTTCCTACTCTTCACATTGCAAAAATCTAAAAACGACATAGCTGCATGAAACTCATCCCCTAAGTCCCTGTATTCCTGCAAATAAGCCCCAAAGGGTTCTCTAGGCTCTACCTGCATGACTGGACCTCCTACCTCATCTGCCAAGAAGTGAGGCACAGTAGGCTTGTTGGAAGGTCTGCTATATATATGTGTTGTATTTTATATATTGGTATACACGACCTTACAACTCCTGCTTGTAGACCCTCTGTCTACTTGTCAGGGAGGGGTATTGTTGTTACCTCATTCTGGTTTCGCCGATAATCTGTTAATTGCATTGAGTACATGTTTTTTCCCTTTGGCTAAGTCTCGAAATGCAGATACTAAGTTGTGAAACTCCATCCTGTCTTCATCTTCCCCCATTCCTTTCCATCTATCAGAGTGTATACCTATTGGTTCCATTTTTGAGCTGATATCTTCCAGCTGGATATCCTCAAAGTCCTCCATGTACCTAATCCTTCTTTTCCTATAGGTTACAAAAGGGTCCTCTTCTATATTCATCTACTTTTCATTTCTAAAGCACACGGCTAGCCAAGAAGATAGCTCTGATACCACTGTAATATCCCTTATACTAATATTTTCTATTTCTATGCAAAGTGACTGAAATAACTGGGCATGCAAACTGCCATGCAGAAATTCCCTATTTTATAGCTGAAATTAGGGTTAGGGTTTGCAGGATAGAATATAACACTTACCACTGATAAGCTGCTAAAATTCTCCTGAGAGAATATGCATGCATCAAGAGCTGATTTGGAGATGACCTGGTACCTTCTTCCTCCGGTGATACCCCAGCAGCACGAACCCAAAATCAGCTAAGGGTAACGTTTTCAGTGAAGGAGGTGTCCGTTGAAGCTGAGAATTTGCAGGAGTGGTAGTATTCCCATGCTGGAGAGGATGCCTGACACATGTGTAAGTTTTGAGGTCTCTAGGAAGGCTAGCGAATTGATCTGGAGGTTTAGCTGCTCACGCTCCCCTGATCCCGAAATTGTTGATAACTGCTCCTGATGAGCAAGACCGGATCTAATAATCACCAAGTACTAGAGTATGATACTGATGATGAGAATGGTGCCTAGTTTCTGAAGGTAAACTGAGATCTGAAGACCCAGCGAATGATTTGGGGTTTTCCAGCTAAAAACCCCCTTACGGCTACACACGTGCCCCTGCAAACAATCTCTGATGGATACTAGACAACTATAAAAGAATGAATAAATTGAAGAGTGGATGGTGAACCTGGATGGTTTACACTGGATGAGAGTAGGTCATATATCTCACTGCCGAAACCCCGTTAGTTGAAGATGCCATCTCCAACCCCAACTGTTGTGGCTACACGCTGTGCTGCTACGCAAGAGCTCCAAAATCAATAATCATCAAAAGTAAAGTCTCCATTCACTTTATATTTCTTTTATAACTTTCAACTGTGAAAACCCTAACTTTTGACCTAATTAGGTCACTTTAACTTCTAATTTGCAGCTAACTTGCATGCATGTGCATGGAGACTTAAATGCATGCATGCATCATTAAATAATGCTTAGGTGTCATGCATGTCGGTGCCCTTTGGCTCCGGTGGCCCTCTTTGACCTGATGGTGATATCATATTGATGCCCTAGATTTTATGTAGATGGCATCAGTCTTCAGTTGATTCCCTAACTATCAGTAACTGCTCGAACCCATAGGAATCACATAGGTTAGCGGTTTTGGTCCTCAATGCCTAATCAGATGAGGACATTACAGAATCTCAACATTCGATGGAAGTATAATTTAAACACTTATTCATTATATATCTATAATAATTATTTCAGACTTCAAATCCCATCTTGGATATGATCGGGTATAGCCATACACAACCATGTGGTCTTCCCTAAAGATCAATCTATCTAATGAACATAACTACATAAACAAACTAGCCTCTAACTTCACAATAAGTAGACATAATTTAACTTTCCAAAAATCAGATTTACACAATACCATGAATAGATCTAATGCATGGAATTACCAGTATATAAAACAACATGATACATTATAAAACACATCCATATATGGTCATATGGACTTTCCAAATATCAAACCTATAATTATCCATAATTCATAATCAATTAGCCTTCTAAAATAACCATTAAATCAACAATCTATACTACCTCAATTAGCAGAATGTTAGCACTACTTCATATCATACTTTTCCAAATTAAATATCAACCATAAATACCATGGATAATCTGGTCCATAACATCCATACACAGCCATATGGACTGTCCTAAAATCAAACCTCCTAATAATCAAAAATTTCATAAACAAACTAGCTACTAACCACTAGTCTAAAACATCAACATACCTCTTATGTGAGTTGCCAATTTATCAACGTTGGGTTATCCATTCACCATGGGCATATATACAAATTAAAAAATATAATGAAAGAGATATATCATCCTCCATGGGAACATGTACACCAGCATACATAAAGAATACAAATAACATAAATACTTATCTTTTATAAGGGTGCAACTAGCATTAACCCAAAAATTCCCTCCCACCCTTAGACATTATCAAATAAGAACACTTTTGTAGGTCACCACCAATCTGAGGTCTTGGAATTCACATGAGAAGGTCTCTTCTAAATCAATCCCTAAGGACAATACTCGAGAACACTGGAATTCGCTCCTCCTTAAAGGAAAATGTGATCACTAATCCCTCTTTCCTGAGTTTATACCCCATCTCTTAAAATACAATATTATGATCACTACACTTTATTTATAAGTATTATACCCCCCCTCTTGAAATTCAATATATGGCCAATGTGGTATCGTTCACAGGATTATACCCCCTCTCCCGGAGAACCACTTATCACAAATAAAACACCCTTACACAGGATTACCCCCCTCTCCTACAAGATGAGCAGAACAACTAGGTCACTTGATCAAGATTACCCCCCTCTCCTGAAAGGCCTAGATCATCAAAATAAGATAAATACTTACTTGGGATTATTCCCCTCTCATGCAATGGAAGCACAATAATGGAGTTCTGCACAGGATTACCCCCCTCTCATGCCAGGAAAATTTATGCTGAAATTAATTTATTTACCCTCTCACAACATGTCCTGACCTTCAAAGTGAAAATTGACAATTCAAACCCCTACTACAGAATTTGAATTCAATGGAGAATATATCTCCAATACTCTCTAAATTCTCCTCGCATGGTCTCTATAATATGCAAGAAACAAATGGTGTAATTGTGTGCACAATATCATGCCAAACTCTCCTTTGGAATTCACATTCTAATCAGAGCAAGCCTTTGCACTAACCAACAATCTCAACAATTAAATAATGCATGACTTGCATAGCAGTTCAAATCCATTTAGGCTAATTCAAATCGCCTCCAATATATTGACTAGAAACCATTGAGAAACAACTCTCAATCACAGAGTGCTCCTCAACACCACTGAATTACCCATTCAATTTATCAATAGAGTAACTTTAATCAACTGATATTGACTCTAAATGACTAACAAACACACTCCCAGTCACTGCCTAACTTGAATTTTTCAACACCCACTGAAAACCACCATAACTAACTCGAATTTCCCATAAATTACTCCCTTTCCTTGAAGGTAACTTGAATCTAACTACTGACTTGAATTTTTCCAAATTCACTTCCATGCAATTAGTATACTTCGAATTGACCCAAAAATGCTCAAATTAACTGAGGATGACTCAAATTCATCTCATTAACTGGAGACTATTGAATTTAGACACCAATTAACTAATGACAACTTCCAATTAACCAAACTAACTCTAACTGACTGGAAGATACTTCCAGTTCACTGGAGTTACTAGGGTGCACAATGCATGGATGCATGACTACATGTATATGGTTGTGTGAGTGCATGAGTGCAAGTGCATGGTTGCATGGGTGCATGCTACATGGTGCATGGTATATGGTTTCATGGGTTCACACAAAACATTAATTAGACAAATTAGGACCACAGTGGTCCAATAAAATCAAAATTACGAAGACTAGAGTACTATTAGGGGAAGCCACAACTCCTAAACCCATCCCCTTTCACATGTGGAATCCCAAGACCTCGAAATAATGTTGTTTTCCATGTTGTGCCATTATTTTAGTTATAATAATAATAATAACAACAACAACAACAACAACAATAACACATAATAAGATAATAAATAATAATCTTATTAATGGACCATGGTCCAAGCACCCGGTTCCACCATAAAAATAAGTGACAGTTCACATAAGGTCGGGGCTTACCATTAGGGTATTACATCCCCCCCCTTAAAAAAAACCATCGTCCTCGATGCATACCTTTTCAAAATTAAATAAAAAAGGTGAGTATATGCTTCCCTCACAACTTCTTCTAGCTCCCAAGTAGAATCATCAAGTTCGTAGTGGGTCCACTGGACCTTGACCTTCCTAGTCTCTCGGTTCTTGAGCATTTTTACCTTC